>CM032230.1:9502500-9592500 GCA_019009955.1 Riptortus pedestris | reverse complement strand
CATATACGTGTTCTTTATTCTAATTGATCCACTTTCACGCAGAAATTTCGGACTCCCGTTTAACCGAAATTTTCGTTTATCCGAATCCCCTCGGTCCCGAAGGTTTCGGTTAATCGGGAGTCTACTGTAATAAAAAATCCAATGAGTACAAGTGGGGTATACTGAAAGCTGAAAAAGAAGAAATTACGAAAAAGTTATTAATATTTGATGAACTAAATCGTGTATACAATAACAATTGTAGAAAGTCGATAGTTTAACAAGATCGGATCTATAAACTTTTGTAATCCACTATTCCAAGTCTACCACCAGTATCAAATTTTGTTGTCTTAAGTATCGACTGGAAGGGCTAAATATTGAGTATGGTTTAGATAAATAAATATTTTTTCGTAAGAAACGAAAAGCCTTAATTTTCGCATATCGTATTTGCGTGTATCTCACAAAGAAAGAGTTCAATGAACCCATACCATAACCGGTATTTAACCTTGAAATGAAGTAGTTCATGATATAAGTGCTTATTGTTAATATGACATGACTAGAAGTAGGGGTTTACTGATGGCCGAAAACTAAAATATGGAAATACTTCTTATTGGCTGAAATTGGGTCTGGAGTACAGTAGACTCCCGATTAACCGAAACCTTCGGGACTGAGGGGTTTCGGATAAGCGAAAATTTCGGTTAAACGGGAGTCCAAAATTTCTGCGTGAAAATGGATCAATTAGAATAAAAAACACGTTTATGTACTTGAAAAAAAGCTTATTTTATTTAACAATTAAAATAACTACGTACATATGTATGTATAAAACTATAGACTTTCTAAGACCAGACCACCGAGTATAGAAGGAAACTCTTCAATACTCACTGGACCCGAACCTAAGAGGTTCGGAGAAACATGTCGTCACATCCGTGGGACTGTAGACCCTCCCTCGCGCTCCCACACCCTCTTCTCACGCCTCTTTTCGCAAAGCTAGGACGAAGTACATAATTTTTTTTCCCCTCCCTAGCAACTTAAAATGTTTCGGTTAAGCGAGAGAATCGGTTAATCGGGTTTCTGATAATCGGGAGTCTACTGTAGTTGGGATTTAGAGGAAGGGGATTCGAAAATTCAAAATATCTCCACTATTATCAGTCGGAGCGTAAAATGTTACAGAACCAATCTTGATAAACTATTGATGTGTCTACAATTGTTATTCCATACATTTTTTTCGTAACTCAATTATTAAGCGATTTATTCGTACATACTTATTTTTTCCTTTCAATTAACCCTTCCATTATTTTCACTCTTCGTTTTTTAATATAAATAGAGAATACGTGTTGAGATTAGATCACAAATGTGTTGTACCTCTATTTGGGAAATCTGCTTAGTTTACCAGCTCCTGCCGCACGGACCTTTTTAACTTTGAAATGAGACTCTCCAGATAATGGGGTTATATGAGATGAGTAAGAATTAGTTTAAATGACGGCTGAAACTTAAAAACTGCAAATATCTCAATTAATATTCGTGGTAAAGAAAAAAATTTATATAACTTCATTTATAGAGCATTAAATCTGCAAAAACAATTGCTTGGATAATATTTTCTTGATTATAATAATGGAGAAATTGGTTATATCAGACATACCAAATAAATTATTACTTCGGTGATAATAATGGAGGTATTTCGATTTTTTATTAACCCCTCGGCCTGTTCCAATTCAAACAGTTAACATACTTTACTTTTATTTTTACACGAAACGCATATATATCGAGTTTGGTGACGATCAAATATTTTTAGTTTTGAACGGACCTCATTTTGGTCATCTGGGTAGGATTGTTGGACATTTGAAGACATTTTCCAAAAACCGCGTCATGTATACAACCTCGATAGCGGAAATTTGAGTCTCCATCATATCGTACCGCCTATTGTCCAATGTCCTTTCTCACTTAGCATTCCAGAGGCTGGAGAATACACGAGAAGTGTTTCCAGTTTAATAGCCTTTCCTCATTCGACATGTCTGGAAAATAAAAATAAAAATCTTGTTACCTAACTAGAAAGAAGAATACGACTCAAGCTGAATTCACTGTCACATGAAGTGTTTAATTGAATTTTTAATTAAAAGTTCATTTACTTGCTCGAGGAGACACAAAGGCATTTCTCCGCGGGGAAAGAAAAAAAACATAATTTGTTTTTCTTCTAGACTCGATTAAGAACTGCTAATAAAATTCATAACACTTTCAACGCCAATGTTCTCAGAAGCAGACGCACAATCTATGACGACTTATAGAAAAGTCCGTCACGCAGGGGCTGCGTTAACTAAGCAGATTTCCCATGTGAAGTTTTACAATAGAGAAATTTCACGAGAGTCGAGCAGTTAACGGCCAAACTAGCTTTTGGCGGGAAAGTCACCCGTCCGTTAGCAGCCCAGATTTACTAAAAATGCAAATATCTCGGTTAATATTCAAGATAGAGAATAAATATATATAACAATATTTATAGTAAATTTAATTTGCAATAAGATTGTTTCCATACCAGTTTTCGATCCCTCGTGCAGTAACAGAGATATTTCGAAGTTTCAAAAATTCCCCTCTAACCCCCCCCCCCTCCCACTGGTCCGATTTCAGTCGTTAGCGAACCTGATCTTTGGTTTTACATAATACGACTAAATATCGAGTTTGTTAACGATCTAACAAAAATTGCGACCGCTAGAGCGGCAACAGACAAATATATAAATATATATATATATATATATATATAATATATATATATAGATATATACACAGTTTTGAACGGACCTCATTTTCATCTACTAGGTAGGATCGATGGACATTTGAAGAAAAATTTCAAAAATTCCGTCATGAGTACAACCTCAATAGCTGATTTCCCTTAAGGGAAATCTGCTAAAAGTTCGTCACGCAGGGGCTGCGTGAACTAAGCAGGTTTTCCACGTGAAGTTTTACATTAGATAAGGCTACATACTGATAACACTTATCACCTCCGTGAATATTAAGTAAATAAATACAAACGATAATTAGAAATCTTTATCTCTGGAATATGCTGGATGGTAGAGGAACAAATGTATAAGGATCAATAAGAAGGCCAAGACCTCTACTGGTTTTTAAAAACCAGAAATCTTTAAATTTTAATTTACATGTAATAACGAGTCAATTTACATTTAAATAACCTCTACACCGAAAAGCGTCTGAATTGTAAACAAACACGTATGCAAACCTCTCAGAGCTGAATAGATTCATAGAAATATTCTTGAACGGAAAGATAAACAATTGCTCAAGTATATCTGAGTTTAACATATCAATTTTATTGAAAACTGTTTATATATACAGTAATGTAATTTACAATGAATCAGAATAATTTTTATCTCAATCACTCAAATTTTAGTTATCCAAGAACAATAGTCGGGGGGGGGGGGGAATCATCAGAACACAATGTTACAGAAAACAATATTTTGTATATGAGCTTAGAATAAAGTGGTTCGTCATATAACAGCTAATTATGAATGACATGAATCGGAGTGGGGTTTACCTAAGGATGAAAACTATAAAATGCAAATATCTTGGTTAATATTCAAAATGGAGAATAAATGTATGTAACAATGTTTGTAGTACATTTAATTTACAATATGATCGGTTCAACAAAAATCCGATCATAATTTCTATTCGACGTACAAAAACCGATATATTTCGAATTTTCGAAATACCTTCCTCTAAACCCCCTCACACTGGTCGAGTTTGGAAAGGATCAAACGAAAACTGCGACCACTATAGCATTTATATATATATATATATAAAATTTTGAACGGATCTCATTATCTCCTGAGTAGGATCAATTGACATTTTAGAAAATTTTTCGAATATCGTGCCATGAGTGCAATCTCAATAGCTGATTTCTCTAAAACGGAATACGCTGACAAAAATACAGTAGGACAGAATAAGCAAGCAAGACTTATCTTAATAGCCTATTTATAGAAGTATATAAGTCTTCAGGGTCCAGATTTCAACGTTAAAGCTGAAATACAAATTCCGTTTACAAGAATAGTATCAAAACTACGTCTAGCTTGGAAAAATCGGTTATTCTTCTACAGGGTTGGAAATAGCTATAAAATCAGCTCGGAAGAAGTGGTCAATATGCAATATAGTTGAAGAAGAAGAAGAAGTCAAAACGCATTTCCAATTCAGATGCCCCATGTACTCATATCCTAGGCACAACTACCTATTCAAGTACTGCAACCAGAAAGGACCAACACTAGCAGAACTGAAAACAATATTGATTCCCCCCCCCAAAAAAAAAAGTTCCGCAGGGGCTGCGTAAACTAAGCAGATTTCCCACGTGAAGTTTTACAATAGAGAAATCTGCATACTAGTAACAGTAGTAATAGTAGCAAGTCTCTAAACCAATTTCACGAGAGCCGAACAGTTAGGGAAACGGCCGAACTAGCTTTCGGCGAAAACTCACGAATAGAACCGACATCGACCGATCTCATCTCGTCCTTTATCCGCACACACTTAATAAAAATGCAAATATCTCGGTTGATTTCAAGATAGAGAATAAATAAATGTATATAACAGTATTTATAGTAAATATAATAATAACATTGGTTCTATACAAGTGTTCGATCCGACGTATAGTATCGAAGTTTCGAAAATCCCCCAACTTAACCCCCCCCCCGGATTTTAGCCTCCGTCCGATTCATCCTCGTCCGATTTCAGAAATTAACGAACCTGATCTTTCTTTTTGCATAACAAGAGTAAATATCGAGGTTGGTAAGGATCAAACCAAAATTACGACCACTAAGGCGTTAACAGATATGTATATATAAAATTTTGAACGGACCTCATTTTCGTCATCTCCCGAGTAGGATCGATGGAAATTTGAAGAAATGTTTCGAAAATCGAGTCATGAGTATGGCAACAATCGCTGATTTAAATTTAAGGGAAATCTGCTTAAATTAAATTATTATTATACGTAGTTTCACGATGCTAAGCTGGCACTGATTAAAAAAAGAAGAATGCGATAATAGCATGAAATTTTTAGTAAAATATATTACAGAAATAGTGCCTCCCACCATTGGATCATATTTTCATAAATTATTCCTTTTATTACTTGTTAATAGCAAACGCCATGATGTTTCATGATACATAAAAGAAATTCATAAATCATATTACGCACCCTAAAAGCCTAAAGATAAGCTGAGGGAGTCGGAAGCCGAATAAACTAACAGCAAAGTTAAATAGGCAAGAGTTAAGCTCTGACTCCATGATGTGACCTATTTAAAGTGCGCGATAAGAGTGTTGATAACAGCTAGTTCTAATGTTACCCTGCAATTAATACTGCAAAGGGTAATTAGTTAAGGGTAGTCCCATCCCTGCTTTTTAATTAACAAAGCAAACATTTGCCATAGCAACGCTCCTGTCCGGAGGGTGGCGGGAAAATTCAAACAAACCATTATCACCCTTTTCATTAAAATATACTACCAACAAAAATTATATATAAATAAAAATTGTTCTTTTCCGTCTTATATTTAGAGCTACGATAAAAATGTGTTTTAAACAAAAAGTAATAATAAAAGTAGGTTCTCCAATTTTCTTATTGAGTTTATCTTTAAATACGGCCTATTTGTTCTTTATTTTTACATGAAATGCTTAATTGTCGAATTTGGTTAAGATAAACCAAAAATTGCTATCACTAGAACTGTATGAGACAAGAGTGTGTTTTGTAAAATTGTAACTACTATCAGTTACATTAATTTCCTTTCGTTCAAAATTCCATGATGCTTTTTCGTTTCACATGGAATGGAAACAATATCAACCATATATAATAGACCACATAATACATATATATCTTCGTTATTATAAGCCTGACATAAAATTCTATATAACCAATATTATTGAAAATTTCATTACCTATAACTGTTGTTATGAAGGAATTTTCGTTATCATAAATATTAAACGTGATATTTTGAATTCTTAGTTTTCAGCCTTCAGCAAACTCCCTCTATTTCATTTAGCTCTTTATTGTAAGCTAAAATACCAAATATTTTTTTTTTTAAAGAGACCTTTATTAAACAAGATAAATGCAAATTCGTTGTGCGGTGAATTAAAATTGTAACTCGAAATCGTTTATGTAGTCTATTCCATACGCGACATGTAACAGTTCCAGACGACACTAAAGATACTATTTTTATTGGCTGAAATTGGACGTGGAACAGTGATGGTTTAGAGGGGGAGGGGGTTCGAAAATTCAAAATATCTCCATTATAATGAGTCGGATCGTAAAATGTTAAAGAACCAATTTTGTTAAAATATTGATACTTATCAATTGTTGAGCTATGCATTTTTTCGTAACTTAAATATTAAGAGAGTAATTCTTACTTTTTGATTAACATAAGATGTGAGATGGGATCACTTGTCATACCAGCACGTGGGAAATTTGCTTAGGTTATTTTAACTTATAGTGAGAAACATCTATCTCTTGTTACTGGTTTGAGATTTATGCTCAAGCCTTTCGACAGAGAATTGCCATCAACAATAATATATATTGTTGACCTAATATCATGTTTCAAGAATTATTTTCAAAACGATTGAAAGCAACCTCCATCATTTTTGTTCTACCTTTACACAAAGTTCAAAATAGAAACAGAGGAATTTAATACATCCTCTCTGGCGGAAAAGAAAAAAACAGTGAGGGGAAATTAGGGAGAATAAAACTACATAAATTTTCACAAGCTTGTTTACAAGATTATCGGATTCCTGGCTTTAGCTATGGAGTATTCGGCAAGATGTGACGGAGTTATAACTCACGGCGGTGTCCGGGCTTGTAGCGGCCAACTCTAATAGTCTGTCGAATCTCTCATGTCCTACTCACTGTCTCCAGCAACTCTAAATCGGGCTAAATCGGGGCTGATCGCATTCTTTGCGGGCAAGGGACTCCATTCAATTTAAAATGAAAAGAATCCAAATATAATACTTGAGAAAGTCCGTTGCGCAGGGGCTGTGTAAACTAAGCAGATTTTCCACACTCGGATAAAATCCGATGAGTCGATGTAAGATTACTTAGTGCTGACGCACAGAAAGAACGAAAAACTTAGTTAATTTATGAGTTGCATAGAACAACAATTGTACCCGTATAGCATCATCAGCACTAAGTAGATTGGCTCAATAGCGATATTATCTCCTCTTCTAACCCCATGAACTAATATGATTTTTACTGTAAAATGAAAACTTATTATAAAACTCAATAAAAAGTATTGAGCATGGATGAAACAAAGATTTTCGAGTCAAGACCGTAAAATCTCGACTGGTGACGTATCAAACTACATTTGCATGTATCTCTCGTTATAAAGGCTTATTGAAACAATATTTTCATATTATATATTGCCATATTCTTGAACTGCGATCATGATATATAAAATTGTGTTGATGTTTTCGACAAGGTTATATTTACATATGGTGTTTTTTTTGAGGTTTGGTCAACACGAATATAGCTTTAATAAAATTAACAATAATTGTAATAACACATAGATTTGCACTGACTCATTGAGTGCCCTATTGAGTATCAAAGATGTATTCACAAACAACCCAATAGTAAAAAAAATACAAAATCAAATACAAATGCTCCGAGACCTAAAAAGGGCCGTCTACTTCATGTGGATTCCAAGCCACGTGGGAATAGATGGAAACGAAAAAGCAGATTTAGCAGCCAGAGAAGCCCATCAACTCGACTCCATCACCCCAACAACAATTACATCTGCAGAACTCTACCAACCACTCAAAGAAGAAATTAATAAAAACTGGCAACACATGTGGAATGAAACCCAGAACAATAAACTAAAAACTATTAAAACCACCATCCGTCCATGGAAATATTCGACAAGAGACAACAGAAGAGATGAAGTTGTATTAGGAAGACTCCGAATTGGGCACACACGACTTACGCATGGCTATCTTATGACAAAAGATCAACCCCCGATTTGTGAGAAATGTAACACAGAACTGACTATATATCACATATTAATGGAATGTCATAAGTATACAGATATTAGAAACAAATACAATATTTTTGTAAAACTAAAGATGAAATTCGCTGCAACCGTAACAGTGGGAGGGGAAGGGGGTGGTTAGACGGGTGGAATTTCGAAAATTCCAAATATCTCAGTTATTATACGTCTTATCAAAAAATAGTATAGAGATAATATTATTCGAAATTTGCTATTCTATAAATGTTGTTTTATACATGTTTTCTCTATTTTCAATATTAACCTAGAAATTGGCTTTTTTTCTGTAAACCCCTACTTTTAGTCATCGCACTTTAAAAATAAGAGAATATATCATGAAATGTGTTATTACATACACAAATACCGAATATTGCTTTCCAGAGACCTCCATCATGTGAGATACATGCAAATAGTTAGTGTGATGTCTTCATCAATTAAGATTTTATTGACCGTCCAGTTCTACTAATCGGAATTTTTTCAAAATAGAAAATATATGCGCAGCTGGGATTATTACTGTGTCATTCCAACATGAGAGAAATCTACTTAGTTTACGCAGCCCCTGCGTGAAGGACTTTATATATGATTTGCCTATGGTAATTTCTTTTGTTGGGATAATAAGAACAAACACGAAGGAAGCCGCCTTCATAAGGTGTCTGGTATATTGAATGCTGGAGTGACTGGAAGCATAGTGTATAAAGGTCCCCTCACACATAGCTGGAAATGCATCCTATGCCCTGGAGGAGGTGTGATAACATAGAACCATCCCCTGGAGATTCCAGCCGCAGGTCATGTATATATGCAGCTTCCTCAACCTTGTTGCCCCCAACATCTCGAGGGATTCCAAAGGCTATCTTCCCCTTCTCCCGACGGTAAATGACGTGCCAAATAGGAAAATTACCATTTTCCAAGAGTTTCCACCCCCCGAAAGACGCCTTCAATACAAAGGGAAGTATTACCACTAGGCTTACCGGGTACTTGCATCATTTTTTATTGATGACTCATACAGCGTTTAGTATGAAAAAAGGATCATAACAGTCTTTATGGTTTGAATAATTGCTTCCATAGCATAGGAATCTTTGTTGAATATTGCATTATTTCCTTAGGAAATAGGAATCCGAAACTTATACCTCTCTGCCATAATCTATTCTTGGGTCAACCATTCAATGATTCTCATTGTGCTGGAATGGTAAACAAATGTGTTAAACTATTTTATAATATATATAAAATGAGATAAGAAAATTAGTGTTTTGTGGAGCTTAGGGTTCATTTCTAGTGGAAAAAATAATGAAGTCCGTTACGCAGGGGCTGCGATAAATAGGCAGATTTGTCAGGTGGTGGTATGGCATAGCAGTATAGTCATTTCACCAAACACTCTCTTTTTCTTAGTAAAACTCCAGTGGTGATGCGGGTTTACTAAGGGATGAAAAAAAAAAAGAAAGTACAAACGATTCGCTTAATATTTGAGTTACTAGAAAATAAATAGAACAACAACTGTAGAGAGAAAAAAGTTTATTAAGATTGGTTCTATAACATTTTTAGATATGACGTATATTAACGGAGATACTTGGAATATTTGAATTCCCCTTCCCCATTCCTGGTCTCACTAACACCACTGACATTAACACCTTTGAACTTTAGTGACAATATGAATTTTCAAAATCCTCCTTTAACCCCCCCCCCCACTGGTACGATTTCAGCCGTTAACGAACTTATATAAAAAAAAAAAAAAACACTAGTAAAGCGGAAACCGACAAATATATAAAATGTTGAACAGTCCTCATTTTCGTCATCTACGTAGGATCGATGGATATTCGTGGAAAATTTTCAAACATCACGCCATGAGTACTTACTACCTCAGCCGATTTTCCTTATGACGAAACTACCTGATTAACAATATTGTTTATAAAAAATTATATAAACTCTCTCTTAAACCCACTATTTTTGGTCCGGTGTCAACCATTAACTAACTTGATCACCATTTTTTACAAATTTTTCAAAACTTTGATAATTAAAAATAAATACTAACTACAAGAATACTTAATTCAAACTCCAAACAACTTACAGTTATGGATTTTCCGCAGAAAGATATACGGAGAATAATACCTGAAACAAAATAAATAGATTAGATATTCAAATAAATTAGTAACATATCAACAATCATCAATGAAGTTCATAAAATAATACGTAGAGTTGTTCAGGTATGCACCACAATCTAATATTATTTTTAGCAGATTTCCCTTAAGCGAAATCAGCTATTGAGGTCGTACTCATGACGCGATTTTCGAAAAATTTCTTCTAATGTCCATCGATCCCACCCAGGAGATGACGAAAATGAGGACCATTTAAAACAATATATTATATATATATATATATATATATATATATATATATATATATATATTTGTCTATTAACACTCTTGCGGTCGAAATTTTTGTTTAATCGTCACCAAACTCGGTATTTAATCGTTTGATGTAAAAAGGAAGTTCAAGTTCGTTAACGGCTGAAATTGGACCAGTGGGAGGGGGGGTTTAGAGGAGGGATTTTCGAAATATCTCCGTTACTATACGTCGGATCGAAAAATTGTATAGGACAAATCTTATTGCAAATTAAATTTACTATAAATATTGTTATATACATTTATTCTCTATCTTGAATATTAACCGAGATATTTGCATTTGTATAAGTATAACGGACGAGCTATGGTTCCCACCAAAATCTAGTTCGGTCGTGTCTGTAACTGATCTTGACTCGTATGGAGATTTCTCTATTGTATAACTTTACTTGGGAAATCTGCTTAGTTTAGGCAGCCCCTGCGTGACGGACTTTATTAGCATTTTCTAGTACTTATATATAATTTATAATTTACTACAGAGTATTTAGTAACAATAAACTCCAAGTACTAGTATGGCAAGTGACAAAAATTCCGTCACGCAAGGACTGCGTAAACTAAGCAGATTTCCCATGTTCTGCTATAACACGCTTGTGATCTCATCAGATCACATATTCTCTATTTGTATGTAAAAAAATAACCAATGAGTAGAAAGGTGGGGGGGGGGATGTTTCTGAAGACAGAATACAATTAAGTACGAATAAATCGCATTATACTCGAGTTACGAAATAATGGATCGGAAAAAAAATTGTAGAACATCAATAGATTTGCAAGATTGGATCTATAAACCTTAGGACCCGACTTATAATAGCGGAGGTATTTTGAATTTCCAGCCCCTCCCCTCACACTAAACCACCAGTATTCCAGTTTCGATTTCCGCCAATGACAATTGTTATGAGTCGTATTCACTGAAACGCTTAAATATCGAGTATGGTATCGATCAAATAAACATTTTCGAGTAAATAACGAAAGTTCTTACTGATGACATTCAACCACATGACGTATTTCCATGTACCTCGCAAAATAAAAGTTCAATTGAAACTATATCTGGCATTTAGCCTTAGAATGAAGTGGTTCATGACCTAACAGCTTATTTTTTGATACGGCATGAATAGGAGTGAGGGTTTAATTTGTTTTAGTTTTTGTTAGAGAAAGGTTAGGTTTTAATTATTATTTATTTTACTTTTGTTAAAGAAATGTCAAAATTGAAGTATTATATCATTTATTTTTTTGTTAAAGAATTGTAAATTTGTAATTATTATTTATTTACTTTTGTTTTTTTGTTAAAGTAATACTTATTTTTTTGTATATAAATATAATAAAGAATAAATTCCATAAAAAAAAACCATAAATGACAGAATTCATGAAAAATACCCCTAAAGTGATTTAAACAGCCCGTCCGTCCATTAGTGTAGTTGTGTTATGACGTTGACAATTACAGTGATAAATACAGTAGCTGCTAGAGGAGACATTCATTAATAACAGTGAGCGGAAGGGAAACACGAGGGAACCCATTAGCACTAATATTTCTTTCTCCGGACATCAAAGTATCGCCGGGCGTAAACGGAAGGGCGAGAGTGAACCCTTCCAATGATCGGACAGAAAGACGAACAGGGGAAAAAAAAATAGAAAAGGAAGAAATAACCATTTCGAAAAAGAAAATACGGCCTACATCTGCCGAGAAGTGGGGCTCATAAATCAGAATTTTAACTAGAAAACATTAATCTGCCGCTCACTTGGGTTAATAGAGAAATGTTTAGAGGCGCCGCCGCTAGGGAGCTCTGCTCTATCATCAATATCAGTTTGCTTCGGACCAAAATAAAGTTCTCGGTGCCAGTGGCGCACTCTGCTTTATAGATGGCTTCTAATATCGTCTCGCCCCTTTCACGATTTGTTAACTAACATTCCCAGTTTCCACTTTATAAATATATATATTTACTTTTCCTACAAACTCTTAGCCAAATTAAAAACATTTGCTATGTTGTCCGTTCTAGAGCTGAAGCATATTTCACCAACCTCGGTACCCGTGTTACCACATTATTTTTGGCCTTTCAAATGCAAACAATTTCTTTAAGAGAATTTATCCTCAGGGAACAGTGTGTTCTTACCGTCATACAGTGGAGTATTCGGCCAGAAATCATGGCCAAAATTATTAGCTTCGCTGTAAGGTTAGATTGTATTGTAAAGAAGCTACCAATATAGAATATTAAAGAAACAAAAAAAAAACCAATTTAAAATTTAAAAGTTTGATCACCTGAATTCTCAAATATTTTGAAAATTGAAAAAGTCCGTTCCGCAGGGGCTGCGTTGACTAAGCAGATTTCCCATGTGATGTTTTACAATAGGGAAACCTGCTTAATGGTAACACAATACCACCGTGATTAAATACAAACGGTAATTAGAAATCTTTCAGTTAATTAAAATAAATTCCCAACTGAAACGGCTTCTGAATTGTAAGAATAATTTATATTTTAATAACTCAAATTTTAGTAGTCAAGAACTAAAGAAGGGGGGGGGGGCGGATGAACAGAACGTATTTGCATAAATCTCACAAAGTAATGGAGGTAAGGCAAGGTTAGAAACGACAGGTAAGGTTAGAGGAAGCTTCCGCCTGAGCCGAGCCAGTGACGGAAATGGCCGACCTAATCCGAGCTATACCCGACCACAGACTTCATAAAAATGCAAATATCTAGGCAAATAGTCAAGCTAGAGAATAAATGTATATAACAATATTTATATTAAATTTAATTTGCAATAAGATTTGTTTTATACAACTTTTCGATCCAATGCATAATAACGGAGATATTTTGAATTTTAGAAAATCCCCCCTCTAAACCCCCTCCCTCTAGTCCAATTTCAGCCATTAACGAACTGTTGTTACCTTTTCACGCATAAACGGCTGAACCGAATTTTATGAAACTTGGTATGTATATTACTACTAACCCAACTTAGACTTTAGGCTATGTTAATATTCTCTATTCTGAGGACGAACAGGAGTGGGGGTTATAAGGGAGGCCTGAAACTAAAATTAGTGGTATTTCGTTTCCTATTGCATTTTCGGCAATAAAGCACATAACAAAAGTTCTTTATTTTGTTATTTAGAGTAACAATTGTTATATACACTTTTTTCGTATACCGAATAATAAACGAGATATACGCTAAAATCTATAGTGGAAGTGAACAATTTTATTTGGGACAATAGACCCAACCGAAATAAATAAAACTCGGTATGTGTATTAGCACTAACGCTTTCATTATAACAAACCATATCAACATTTCTAGGCACGGGCAGGAGTGGGGGTTATAAGGGAGGCCTGAAATTAATAATGGTGATATTTCGTTTCACCACAATATTTTGTGCTTAATAACTGAGATCTATGCATAATGCACAGGAGACGGGAAATATGACAATTTGGAGGACAATGAAGACTTACATAAAAAATTAATTTTATTATTAACAAATGCCTACAACGGGTGTTAATCCTAAATAATGGGACGGGTAAAGGTGAAAATATTGTGCAAACTAAAGCCTTGCCAAAAAAATACCATCACCATTCAGCCTCAAATGAATTCCCGAGCGAAGCCGGGTATCTGAGCTAGTATATATATATATATATATATATATATATATATATATATATATATATATATATATATATATATATATAGATATATAATAAGCCTTTCATTGATAAAGTATACCAATTGACCAAAGAGATTCGGTCACCTCGTGAGCCTACCAAAAAGCCACCCCTGATTTGGTGTATAAATGAGGAGGGTGTCACCCCGATCATCTCGAAGATAAACGACCTCCAATCTATGAGACTGATCCTCTCCTCCTTGGTCACAAGCCAAATATTCATCGGCTCTATTATTTATAGCCGATTTTATTTTGGTCGTGTGGCTTTCATTTATATTTCCCCCTCCTTCCCTCACTCTCTGGTGTACTCTTTTCTTTGTGTGTATTTCTTTTTTACCGTATTTTTTTATATGTTGTTGTATTGTGTTTTTAGAGCCTCGGAGGACATTTGTCACTTAGTGTTTTATTAGTGTTTCCGTCTTACTAGACACACTCTACATCATCCCTGCCCATTCATCATTTCTTAATTGCTTTTGCTACTCTTATTACGATTAACGACACTCTCTTGAACAGCGACACTTTAATTTTTATATTATTCTTATTTATGTTCTTGCTTCATAAATCGTGATAAAAGCACACATATTATGTAATACAATATGAAAAACGGGTAATTTATTGAAATCACTTTTATTCTATTAAGACTAATTGGGACGGGTTATCTATAGGTTACTCCTCCTTTCTTTGAACTTACGACTCTAAGTTCACTAAGTGAGATTATGACGTTAGCCATGTGTTTTTTAAAGCGTTGGCCTTAATCCCACATGATAACCAAGAGGTGTAGTTCAATGCTAAAGCAATAAACTACATATCCAGGAAGCCTAGATTCGATCCTGGATAGGAGTAATCCATTTTTCTCAAATAAAAAATATATCAAATTTTAATTACTTGCTGATGACATTTTAAAATAAATCAACGAAATAGGGCATGAGTTAAAAGTTTAGGTCTTTGAATTTTTATTAACACATCTACCCGTTCTTTTTTGCATTTTTTAGGTTAACTATTTTTAATGTTGTTAAAAAAAAAGAAAGAAAATCAATTGGAGAAAGTGGCAAAATGAAAATCCTGGCACCATAGGTTTAAATAACTTTATAAAGAAGCTCTATGTGAGTAAAGATATTGGTCTTAATGAATTTGGTAAATCCTTGAATTTGTCAAGTCACAATTTGTGTTCTATTGACAATTAGTCAATTGGAATTTATTTAGGGAAGCACTCGTTAAATAAAACTCTTGGTCCCAACCTGGACGCTAATAAATAACATTTACATCGTAGAGAATCATTTTCATTGTGAAGATTATATAAATAAATGCAGGAGACTAATCGAATTTAAAAAATTGCCTGATGAAGATAAACGGAGTTTCGTTGAAAATTTGCGATTTAAAAAAAAAATCAGACCTAAGAGCAGATAGCCCACCTCTTCACATAAAAAAAACACATACTTTAATATAAGCCACGTATACATTGTGTCAGGAGAATTCATCCTTATTTTGATTTAATATTTCTTCTTACGGATCATTCACTAAAGAATGCATTATATACATTCTTAAGTGACTTTATGTAATTAAATAAACGGCCGTTTAAACGTGACACTTTTCTATACACTTACATAAACATTTGAAAAAAATAAAAATTCAGTAGAACTAGGCTTATGAGTGGGGATATAAATCGGTTATGCCCGCTATATCCAACACATGGCCAATTAACATACGTGTTTACATAAGTTCTTTATACTGCCGTGGTGACGTAAATTGATTATGTTGCCGTGGCGACGTAAGTTGGTTATGTTGCCGTAGCGATGTAAATTGGTTATATTGCGATGACGACGTAAATTTATTATGTTGTCGTAGCGACGTAAATTGGTTATGTTGACGTGGCTATGTAAATTTATTTTGTTGCCATGACGATGTAAATTGGTTATATTGCCATGACGACGTAAATTTATTATGTTGCCGTGGCGACGTAAATTGGTTATGTTGCCATGACGATGTAAATTGGTTATATTGCCATGACGACGTATATTTATTATGTTGCCGTGGCGACGTAAATTGGTTATGTTGCCGTAGCGATGTAAATTGGTTATATTGCCATGACGACGTAAATTTATTATGTTGCCGTAGCGATGTAAATTGGTTATATTGCCATGACGACGTAAATTTATTATGTTGCCGTGGCGACGTAAATTGGTTATGTTGCCGTGGCTATGTAAATTTATTATGCTGTCATGACGACGTAAATTGATTATGTTGCCGTAGCGACGTAAATTGGTTATGTTGCCAAGACGACGTAAATCCAACACGACTAATTAATTAATATACGTATTTTTTTCAACTGGCAATGTTGCCGTGGTTACGTACATTAGTTAGTTTGCCGCTTCATACAACACAACTAATAACATATGCATGTGTTTACTTGTTTGGCTTTATTGCCGTGACGACGTAAATCGCTTATGTTCCCGCTACATCCAAAACATGAGCAATTATTTAACCTACGTGCTACTTGAGTTGGTTATGTTGTCAAGGAGACGTAAATTGTTCACGTTGCCGCCACATGCCCATACTCTCTCCGTCGACAGTTAATCCAGACCAATTAATGAAAAAGATCTAAGATGATAGTGAGTCATTGACAAGAGGAAGGAGAGAATTAACTGAATGAATTAAGAGGCTGGTGAGTGAATGAAAGGGCTTTAATGGCCGACTAAAAGGCGATTAGTGAATGGGAAGGCCTTTCTTTCTCGTTAAAGCCTGCTATACTGCTAGCCAATCAGCTGACGCTTATGCAGATGAGGGCTCCTCAATGGTAGGACGCTCTAATTGAGCCCTATTGTTATTTTGAAAAAAAATAATAAAATAAAATAAGTGTTGTCGAGGGCTGTTTGGCGAAGCATGGGGGTCAGGAGGGGGTGCCCTCAGGACTACATTGGGAGCTTCCTGCTCCGTCGCCTAATGCACCTTAATCTAGGGCTGTCACTTGAAGATGTCATGATGGATGACAGGAGTACGTCACCCCTTGTCCTCATTGTTAGCAGCTGATGGCCTTATCTGATAACAGGCTTCCTACTTCATAGGGCAATGCTCTCCCAGCTTGGGGTAGGTCCCTGGGAATAGGAAGAACGAGCAGGAGCTGCGTAAACAGATTTACCACGCACTGGAAAATAATTTGCTGATGATCTTATCTCTATTTCTCCGTAGTAAGCCAGTCTAAACAGTAAATAAAAAAGTCCGTCACGCAGCAGGGGCTGCGTAAACTAAGCAGATTTCCCATGTGAAAGTTTAGCAACAGAGAAATTTTCATACTGGTAAACACAACACCGCCATGAGTAAATACAAACAGTAATGAGACATCTTTCTGTTAATTTTAATAAATTCCAAACTCGAACGGCTTCTGAATTGTAAGAATAATTTATATTTAATAAAACTCAAATTTTAGTATTCCAAGAACTAAAGAAGGGAGGGGGGGGGGGTGCATATGAACAGAACGTATTTGCATAAAATCTCACTTAGGGGGGGGGGGGGGGGGGGGGTGGGGGGGGGAAAAACAAAGTAACGAGGGGGGGGGAAAAATTTTTTGGTTAGGTAAGGTTAGAAACGACAGTTAATGGTTAGAAGAAGCTCCCAACCTGAACCGAACGCTTACGAAAACGGCCGAACTAATAAGAACGATACCCGACCACGCGTCCCACAGACTTCATAAAAATGCAAATATCTCGGTTAATATTCAAGATAGAGAATAAATGTTATAGAACAATATTTATAGTAAATGTAATTTGCAATATGATTGGTTCTATACAATTTTTTGATCCGATGCATGAAAGCCCGTCTCGCAGGAAATTAAGCAGATTTCCCTTGTATTTGTCAAATACAACCTTTAAACAATGCCCCCTCCCCATCCTGGTGTGATTTCAGCTACAAACTAAAATGAGCATACGAATTGTATAAAAAGGTTACATTTAGAGTATGGAATGGATCAAGCTAACACGTTTAAGTCTAGAGTGTAAAATCTTAATTGATGACCTCATCACAGTGAGTATTTGCATATATCTCGTACAGGAGAAGCTCAATGAATAAAATATTTGGAATTTAAGCTTCGAATAAAGTGATTTACGGTGTAACAGCTTATTGTTAATATGATATTAGTAGGAACTAGGGTTTAACTAATGCTGAAAAATGAAAATATTTCAGTTAATAATACAGATAGTGAAAAAAAAAAATACGTATAACATTTATAGGACTTTTAATTTGCAATAATATTGAATCTATACCATTTTTCGTTCTGCGTAATAATCAGAGGTATTTCAAAAATACCCTCTCCCTCACTAAATCCTCCTTCCCTCGGTCCAAATTTAGCTATTAACGATCTCGATCAAACACAAATTTTGATGGCTAGAGCGTTAACAGACAAATATATATAGTTTTGAACGAACCTGATTTTTCATCATCCCGTGCGTTTGGATCGAGAGACATTTGAAGAAATTTAGGAAAATCTCGTAAAACGTTAGTTAGGCATCAAGTTATTTAGTAACTGAGGTGAATTGAAGTCAAAATCGGATGATTAGATGTTAGGGTTTACATTAAAACTAGTTATATAACATTTTTTGACCCAATTCGTAGAGTTAATAAAATAAAAACAACGTTTACAAGCAAAGATAAGGTTTCAGTCAACTTATTTTATTTTTTAGAGTACTGCGGCAAAGGCGATTGTTTCTGGCAAATATATATATAAAAAAAACCGTATAAAATAAAAACATAAGTTTAATGCAATGTAAACACCAAACAATATAACGGAGAACAAATAATTTATATAAATTAATTTACAAATGTATACTACTAATGGTAGTGTGTAATACTAATATATGGAAATTAATATTATGCCAAGCTATGTAGGTTTCGACTAAACTATGGGAATGCTCCATTATTTATCGCAACGGATAATTTGCTGCTTTATTAACCAAATACACAATCTTCTTGTAAATTATCAAAAAATTACATAGAATAATTAGAATAATCCGACATGCAACTGGGAATATATAATCTGATTGTGATATTCCCAGTTAGATAAAGTGTATTCGGCCTAATAAATAAAAATAATATATCGAAAGGAGAATAGTAGTACTTGAAGATTAGTTAACGTACCATAAACTTAGTTATAAGTTTATTTATAAAATGACAACTCTAAGCTCTGATTTTCCATAATTGCATTATCCAAAAAGGAAGAGATTTGTTTTTAAAAACATTTTTTATTACAAGGAAGTAAAAAAAAAATTCTGCAAAGCAAAGAAACAAACCACAGAGATTTTCCAAGCAAATGAGAAAACTATCAATTAATTATTAATGATTCTTTAGGCTGTAATTAATAAATTAAATTTTACTTCAATATTATGAAGTATTTATCTATCTATTATTTATAACAGTGTACTTTTTTTTTTTCTTTTTTCTCCTCATAGTAACCCTGATGAGGAGGTTATTTATTCGAACACATGTTCCATTGCCACATGGCATATTACATTGTATTATTATGTTTAAATACATACACATACATATACATTTTACAATATATATTTGTTTTATCAACTATCTACTCAAATATTATTTTTTTCAAAGAAATAAAAAATAAATATAAAAATAAAACACAATATAAAATAAGTATGGTAATTACAAACAAAAATTAATAAATTGAATGAAAAGTAAAATAAATAAATACAATAAGAACAAAATCATAACAATTAAAGTTATACTCAATCGATGTTTAATTTGCGAGTCTATGTAAGGTAAATATATTGAATTATGATTCCCGTTTCCTCACAATCAACTTTACATTTCTAATGTATTTTTACTACATCCATAACTATACTTTTTGATAAACTTTTTAAATTCTTTATTATATTTGTTAAATATAATATGAGGTGGATCTGCCAATTACCTCCTTTTAAAATTATGTTCATCATTAAACTTGAATCTATATTGACTAAATGTTGCAAATAACAACGTTGTAAAATAACAGTGTACTTGAATAATGTTGTAATAACAGTGTATAATAATGTTGTAAATAACAGTGTACTTAAATAATAATAATTAAACGAAATCCTTAATGTCGAGGGCAGAATTAAGTATAAACAAGTAAGGATGAAGGGTGAATAAAGGAATAAAGAAATAGTATTAATATTTAGTGATTAAATTTCTGAAAGGATCATAAGAGAAATAAAGGAGCCGAAGATTTCACCTCTTAAATTCGAGTCAAGCAATTTTACCACCTAAATGAGTTCGTCAGTTTTTTTAATTTACTCTTAATTTTCCCTTTTCCTTCGGCCATTTCCTCAGAGAAGGAAAACTACATTTGTTAAACATAATTAGAGAGTAAATTAACAATTTAAGGGCGTTTTTCCCGTTCCTTTTTAATTAAAGTCTTTACGGAAGCAGCAGTTTGTCTGAGCGAGACTCAAAGGCCCATTTCAGAGAGAGAGAGAAAGAAAAAAAGAAGGAATGATATTGAATGAGCAGGAAAGAATGTTGGAGTTTATATCCTTGAGATTTTAGTTTTATGATGGATTTAAACTAGTAACTTAATATTTAAATATTTTACTACAAACGACCACTGTTAACTTTGTTGAGTTTCATGGAAAAGAATAAGTCTGCCCATGAATTAGAAAAAAAAACAACCAGTACTTTTACAATGTATGTAAAGTTGACATTCCCTTCTTTAATTTGTACTGAAGAATTTGAATGTGTGTAAAATATTGTAGCACGGCAACATCTACTGTTGTTGGTGGAGACTTGTTACTCTGAAGATACAGGCTGGAATTGCATGTTAAAGGAGAGTAAGGTAAGATTCCAAATTCCCATTTGAATCGGATCCTTTCTTTCTCTTTGCCTTTTAGCAGATTTCTCTTAAGGGAAATCAGCTATTGAGGTCGAACTCATGAAACGATTTTCGAAATTTTTTTTTCATTTGTCTGTTAACGCTCTAGCGGTCGCAACTTTCATTTGATCGTTACGAAACTCGATATTTAAACGTTTTATGCAAAAATAAAGATCGATTTCGTTAATGTCTGAAATCGGACTAGCGGGAGGGGGGTGGGGGGATTTTAGAGGGGAGGATTTTTCGAAAATTCGAAATATCTCCCGTTACTATAATAAATTATAAAATTATTATTAATAAATTTACTACAAATAATGTTATGCACATTTATTCTGTATCTTGAATATTAACCGAGATATTTGCATCTTTCAGTTTTCAGCTTCTGAGATAAGATCGGCTAACTTCGGGTCTAGTCGTGAGTTTCCGTCAAGAGCTAGTTCGGGCCCATCCCGTAACTCTTTGACTCTCTATTCTGAAATATCTTTTATTATAAAACTTCACGTGGGAAATATGTTTAGTTTACGCAGCCCCTGCGGTGACGGACTTTACTTTTGTTATCTAAGCTCACCAGAGCTAGTTATTTTCTTGTACTCGTTTTCTGGGTTTAATGTATTTTTTATCTCTGTCATTTATTTTCATGCTCCGGGGAATTAATTATTATTTATATAATTTCTTTTAAGCGACACCCCTAACTATAGAACAGATGTTTGGTGGGTTTATCTTGAGGCCTGATTTCTTTAGAATCCTTAGCCTCTATTCTCAAAGAAAGGGTCAGAACCTGAAGGAACCGAGTTGTAGCAAGACTTGAACAACCATCTGTCTTCCAAGTTGGCTCCGATTCCGTGAGCTATAGGAGTCATGGGCCGGGAAGATATTCTTTTAAGCCTTCCCCGGGATTTGGCCCGGCAGATAGAAGGGTTATCCTGACAGGCTGGATATATTGCCCATCTCCTGGCCACCCACTCACTCTCATCATTGTATGCAGAGTGCTCCTCTAATCTTTTATCAATGGCTACTCCTCGTACCGACAACATATGTTGCTCTCCATATCAGGAGACACCTGTTACGGCCAAAATCAGTCCAGGGGCCCAATTACAATATGCTTTGAGCATCCATAACCAGGTGTCAAGGAACGATTTGAAGACAGAAATAAAGCTAGTAAGTAAATACCGTCTTATTCTGCAAAATTACCAACATATCAGTGATTAGAAAAGAATAGAAAAGAAAAGTCCGTCACGCAGGGGCTGCGTAAACTAAGCAGATTTCCCACGTGAAGTTTTACAATAGCGAAATTACACGAGAGCCGATCAGTTAAGGAAACGGCCAAACTAGCTTTTGGCGGGAAAGCATCTCCAAATAATAAAAATGCAAATATCTCGGTTAATATTCAAATAGAGAATAAATGTATATAACAATATTTATAGTAAATTTAATTTGCAATAAGATTGATTTTGTACAATTTTTCGATTCGACGGATAGTAACGGAGATATTTCGAATTTTCGAAAATCCTCCCCTCTAACCCCCCCCCCCCACCCTCCCACTGGTCTGATTTCAGCCGTTAACAAACTTGAGAGCGGTAACAGACAAATATATATATATACACACACAGTTTTGAACGGACCTCATTTTCGTCATCTACTAGGTAGGATCGATGGACATTTGAAGAAAAATTTCGAAAAATCCGTCATGAGTACGACCTCAATAGATGATTTCCCTTAAGGGAAATCTGCTAATAGTCCAAACTTCAATCGCGAACCAAACTTTCTCATTCAAAACTCACGAACCTAGCACTTTTTGTATTCAGTTCATCCCTAATAGCCTGCCGCATATACTTCTCTACTGTGAGAAGTTCATCGAAGGCACCAATTAAATGTTATATTAAGACGGAAAAGGGTTTATTAAATGCTTTTAGATATCTTTTATGTCCTATATTTTACTATTTACACGATATTGCTTTTTTTTTGTTTTCTTTATTATCATATTATTGTTAATCTCAAGAACATGGATTTAATTATCTCTTTAAAAATCAGTTTTCGTTTATATCGACTCCTGGGAAATAGTTTTCGAACACTTATGGATAATGCATACGTTTTTATTAGCAGATTTCCCTTAGGGGAAATCAGCTATTGAGGTTGTGTTCATGACGCGAGTTTCGAAAAATTTCTTCAAATGTCCATCGATCCTACCCAGGAGATGACGAAAATGAGGTCCGTTCAAAATTATATATATATATATATATATATATATATATATATATATATATATTTGTGTGTTAACGCTCTAGCGGTCGCAATTTTCGCTTGATCGTTACCAAACTCGATATTTAACGTTTTATGTAAAAATAAAGATCAAGTTCGTTAATGGCTGAAATCGGACCATTGGGAGGGGGGGAGGGGCTTAGAGGAGAGGATTTTCGAAAATTCGAAATATCTCCGTTACTATACGTCGGATCGAAAAATTATATAGAATCAACCTTATTGCAAATTAAATTTACTATAAACAGTGTTATGTACATGTAGTCTTTATCTTGAATATTAACCGAGATATTTTCATTTTTATGTTTTCAGCTTCAGAAATGAGATCGGCTAACTTCGGGTCTTGTCGTGAGTTTCCGTCAAGAGCTAGTTCGGACCGATCCTGTAACTGTTCGCCTCTCTATTCTGAAATGTCTCTATTGTAAAACTTCACGTGGGAAATCTGCTTAGTTTACGCAGCCCCTGCGTGACGGATTTTTTGTATTAGAGTCAGCAAGTTCGAGCCACTGGATTACAGTCTAAATATTGAGTATGTGACACCCCGCAGATAGTGACAAAGCGCGGCAAAAGGAATCTCCATCAAAACTCAAGAATTTAACTTACGTTTCCTAGAACTTTTCCCTGATTTTTCAATACTTTTTAAAGAGGTACCTCAGGAAAAGTCAAGCCACGTATAACATAAAAATTCAAAGCGGAAAATGATTTTCCTTGGCTCTTAGGGGTGAACTTAAGTGAAAAAAAAGTACAGGTAAGAAAAAGCACTTTTCGTCAACAGTATTAATTGGTTGAAATTAGAATGCACACATGTTTATGCAGCATCTTTTTAGGGATCCGCGAAAGATGTATTTTCATTTGTGAAACATCAAAGAAGGCAGTTGCTGATAAAGATTTCAGGAGCCAAAATGAATTCAGGTCTACATTGAAAGGGAAGAAAAACTGCTTAAATCAGCCGTCGAGGGAAAGAAAGGCCGAAATCTCAATTCCAAATGTATGGCGCTGCTTAATTAGATCATTCGGGAATGCGTCAATTATAAATTGAAATCAATGACTTTGTTTCAGCCGAGGCCTTGGGCTGATGGACAGGTTAAATAAAAAACTAGAAGGAACACAAATTTATTATTATTTTCCATAGCTTGACGGTGGATTCCTTCTTTGAGTGCGGCCCGCTCAAAAAGTGCTCTCGGAATCGAATGAATCCCAGTTTTCTTCCTTTTAATTTTTTTTTTTTTTGAGCCGGGCCTCGAGGTTTTTGCGTGGTATTGTCCGTCTGAATGTCTGAGTTAGCGAACGGCGCTATCTTAGGAAGCTCCCTCATGTGAGGTCTCATCAGGGTGGTCTGCGCATTCTTACCCGAATTAACATTCTACCGAACTGTTTTTTTTTTTATTTAATCTGGATTATTTTGGTTCCAGATTAGGGAAAAGAGTGGGAATGTTCTTCTTCTGCTGAAAGCCTGCTCGAGTTCTCTTAATTGCAAATGAAGAAACTTTGAATTCCGAGGGGCGTGTGCATGTTATACAGCTTTTAAGCGATAGTCATTGCCATTTGCATCTACATACCAAACATTTCGAGACAAACTGAGATATTTTTTTCTTAAATTACTTAATAACTGCAGCTGAATGTGAACTCTTTCTTATTCGAAGGAGGAGGCTGATTACCATTTATAAACGGATAGTCTTTGAATGTTGGAATTTCATATTTCGAAGTGCTGTATCGCCAATTTCTGTGCCTTATCTGACGACTGAAATGGACTAAGTGGGAAAAAGTGTGAGGGCGAGGGAAAAATTATTTCAAATTTCTTTGTGCGTATTATAGATAGAAAAACGTTCGTCACGCAAGTGGTGCGTAAACTCAGCGCATTTCCCACTGGAATATGGCACACTGATGATCACATCTCACTTTCTATTCTCTATTCCTCCTTTTGTAAGAACTATACGTAAAAACGAATTAATATGATGCACATGAGATACTTATTAACTGATGTAATAAAAATTAAAATCGGACGAGTAAAAACTTGAGATTCAGAATGCTGAAATCCAAAAAAAAAAAAAAAATACACACAAAGAGAAATCATGCATAATACAATAGTTGTAGACTATTAAAATTCCAACATCATTGGTTGTATACAAGTTTTCGATCCCAAGTATAATTACAGATTTATTTCGACTGAGAGTTATTCCCCTTCAACCTAGTTTGATTTCAGATATTAACGAACTTAAATCTTTGGGGAACAGATCTTAATAACAGGAAGTCTTCCCACCCACCAATTTCTTTATTAAAGCAGTAGGCCTTTCTGCACTAATGTGCCATCATCTGGTGCTAACAATAAAATAAAAAAGTCCGTCACGCAGTGGCTGCGTAAACTAAGCAGATTTCCCACGTGGTTTTGCAATAGAGAAATTTGCCTAATAACAACTGTAGTAGTAAGAAACCTCTAAACCTAAAACATTATTTAGGGCGTAATAACCCAGTAGTTTCTAGCCCCAAAAAACAGTTAACCTAACCTCTAAACCTATTCACGAGGGACGAATAGTTATGGAAACGGCCACCAGAGTTCTCGGCGGAAAGTCCGAACATAGTCTACTGGCGACCACACGCAGAATACAAATGCAAATATCTCGGTTAATATTCAAGATACAGAAAAAAAGTATAGAACAATATTTACAGTAAATTTAATTTGCAATAAGATTTATTTTATACAATTTTTCGATCCGACGAATAATAACAGAGATATTTTGAATTTTCAAACCCCCCCCTCTAAACCCCCTCCAAATGGTCCGATTTCAGCCATTAACAAACTTGATCTTTCTTTTTACATAAAACGATTAAATTCCGAGTTAGGTAACGATCAAACAAAAATTGCGACCTCTAGAGCGTTAACAGACAAATATATATATACAATATATATATATAATTTTGTACCTGGGTAGGATCGATGGACAATTGAAGAAATTTTAGCTGATTTCCCTTAAGGGAAATCTGCTAAAAGGAAATATGTGACGTATAAAAAACTTACATTTGAAGTGTTTTAACCTAAATAAAATTACTAAAATCTATTTTAAAAATTGTCTTAGCTTAAAAATATTAAAATTACAGTCAATCATATAAACTAATAACCTAACATCTTTTGCACTCCCACATTCAGCAACATACGAATTAAGCTTAATCTATGAAAAAATGAAGAAAAAAAATGGGCCCGCGAATAGTGGTTACAGACAGGAATGTATTTACATAGGATCATTTAGAAAGAAATTAAAATACTAGATGGATAATAAGTCATGTTTTTGCCTCGAGTAACGCCACACGTCTACAAATCGAATTTTTGCGTTGAAATAGATAATATAAAGGGAGATGAGATCACTAGTGTCCTAGTGTGGGAAATTTGTTTGCTACACGCAGCCACTGCGGACCTTTATCTCAACCACGAACATCAAAACGAAAAGGGTTCCGGTCCCGCTAATATAGTAGTTCGTGGGAACCTATCCAACAATCATGGCTCCTTTTCAAACACATTCAGATGGTTTACTAACCACCTTGGAATTGATTTTCGACAAACTCATAGAGAAGGAAGATTTATTTTCTACCGATAAATTTTCGTCCTTTGAGGAAATTGAAGGAAAAAAAATGTTCATAAATGATTCACGGAGTACTTCGTCGCGTCCGCCCCCAACAAAATAACTACAACAAAAGCGGAGTCTGTATACGTTTTACTGGGATATTGGAATTTTTCTTTGGGGCCGGGAAATATTTCAACATAGTTGTGCCGTCATCTCGGACCATTATATTTTGTTACATAGTTTGAGCCGGTGTTTGAAAGAAGTAAGCGCGAGAGGCTTATATTTCTAAAGTACACTTCTTCCGAGTTGTGGAGTTTAGGAGTTGGAGTAGGGAAGGGCTTTGGAGCAAGTTCCCACCAAGAATGTAGGGTGATGGGCAAGTTTTCACTCCCAACCCTCTTCCTCTCTCTCTCACTCTCTCTCTCTCTCTACTCTTTTCTCGAGAAGATCTTTTTTTTTTTTCTTTTTTACGAGTATTTTTTTAATTTCCATCGAACTTCGTTAGCATTGGTTTTAAAAAAAAAGTCCGTCACGCAGGGGCTGCGTAAACTAAGCAGATTTCCCACGCAAAGTTATACAATAGAGAAGTCTCCATAACAGTGCTGAACAGTTATGGAAACGGCCGAACTAGCTTATGGCGGGAAACTGTCCTCAGTTATCGGCCCACATTTAAGAAAAATGTAAATATCTCGGTTAATATTCAAGATAGAGAATAAATGTGTAGAACAATATTTATAGTAACTTTAATTTGCAATAAGATTGTTTCTATACACCTTTTTGATCCGACGTATAGTAACGGAGATATTTCGAATTTTCGAAAATCCCCCCTCTAAACGCCCCCTCCCACTGGTTCGATTTCAGCCGTTATCGAACTTCAATCTGTCTTTTTTGCATAAAACGTTTAAATATCGAGTTTGGTAACGATCAAACAAAAATTGCGACCGCTAGAGTGTTAACAGACAAGTATATATATAATTTTGAACGGACCTCATTTTCATCATCTCCTGGGTAGGATCGATGGACATTTGAAGAAATTTTACGAAAATCGCGTCATGAGTACGACCTCAATAGCTGATTTTCCTTAAGGGAAATCTGCTAAAAAATGTAGACCTATCCTCTAGTTAACATATATTAACACTGGTGCAGGCCTTGCATCTGGTAAATACCGATTAAACACACATAAGGGTTCATTCATCCCTCCTCCTGGAATTCCAAGGAACATCCTTGTAGATCCAATTCTTAGTTGGACCCAGTCCACCATTTCATCTCGACCGTAAGCCGGATTTTCATCACTGATGCGCCATCGAAATCCATTATTACTTCGATACTTCTTTATGTTCTGCCGTCTCCAAATAAGAGAAAGTCCGTCACGCAGGGTATGCGTAAACTAAGCAGATTTCCCATTGGAAGGTTTAAAAAAAATTCAATGAGAACAACATTTGGTATTTAGGCTTCAAATAAAGTAGAAATCGAACAAATGAGAGGGGATTATCGAAAATGCCTCCGTTATAATACGTCAGATCGAATAATTCTCGTCTTATTTCAAATTAAACATATTATAAATATTGTTATAATTTATTCTCTATCTTGAATATTAACCGTTAAGTTCGTTAACGGCTGAAATCCGACCAGTGGGAGGGGAGGTTTAGACGGGAGGATTTTCGAAAATTCGAAATATCTCTGTTACTATACGTCGGATCGAAAAATTGTACAGAATCAATCTTATTGCAAATTAAATGTACTATAAATATTGTTTTATACATTTATTCTCTATCTCGAATATTAACCGAGATATTTGCATTTTTATTAAATCTGGGCGGCTAACGGACGAGTGACTTTCCCGCCAAAAGCTAGTTCGGACGTTTCCTTAACTGATCGGCTCTCGTGTAATTTCGCTATTTTAAAACTTCACTTGGGAAATCTACTTAGTTTATGCAGCCTCTGCGTGACGGAGTTTTTAACTATTACAGATATATGGGTTCAATAAGAGTAGTTGGGCTTGCATCGCACATTGTAGCAGATAGCAGGCAGCAATTTGAACTGAAGCAGACAGCATGGATCCCCGAAGATAAGGATAACTGTAGAACAAGGACTAATGCATTATTTATTCTCGGAGTAACGAGTCGGCTGGACCGGCGGCTATAAATTCCCCCGGGTGCGGCGACAGGAGCAAATTTTTGAGGAATAGATAAAATGCAAATGGTGACAGAGACAGACTGACGGAGAGGAGCGCCGATCTTGTGTTAGGAGCGACACCTAGCGGCAATTGACGGAGAGTGCTAAGGCTGACAGGACAAAGGGCAGATAGTATCTCATCGCAGCTCCCTGCATCCACGATATTCAAATCAAAGCTGAGAACAGCTGTTTCATTATTCTCTACCGCACATACAGATCCACAGGTGGCAAGTGGCAACCGGTTTCATTCTATTCTTCTTAGCACATTTCCTTAAAGGGAAATTAGCTATTGAAGTTGACTCATGTCGCGTTTTTCGAAAAATGTCCTCAAACTTCCATCGATCCTAACTAGGAGATGATTAAATTGAGGTTGAGGCATGTCTTGGAAGCCTCTCTCATGGCTCTCCGGTCCCGAGGCCTCAGTCACAGGGAATCCTTGGTTCCTGTCACATCATTGTCAAGAGGTTAGTCATTGTCTCGCTTCTTCTTTTTTCTTCTTTTACGTTTTTGTATGTATTGCTTTCTGTAGCTCCTCCGGTGGTTGTCCCTTCATATTTTCATTTTTGGTTTTTTAATTTTAATTGGACTATTCGTTTTTTACTATTTATTCTATTTTAGACTTTTTAAATGTAAATATTCTTTTTTATTCATTTATTTATTTTAACTATTTATTGAAATTGTGTTTATATTCTACTGGCAAGTTTTTAATTTCTAATTTTAATCTGTGAAAATAGTTTTTCTTATTTCAGTAAATATTCACTGGGACACTAATTTTATATTAAAGTTGTGTGTTTTAACTCTTGACCATGTAACATGTACATATACATTTTCTAAATTTTTCAATTAAATGATATATTGTACAACGTTTTTATGGTATTTGTTTGCCAGGAGGGCACTGATGATGGAGCGTATGCTCTGAAAGCGCTCTGTCGCAACGAATAAAGAACAGTGAAGGAACGAGGCGATTTTTCTTACCTGAGTGATTAAATTGAGGTACGTTCAAAATGATATATATATATATATATATATATATATATATATATATATAGACAATACACACTACATGCTAAGAACTATAAATCTCAATATTTTGAAGGCAATGGGTTATTTGGCGATTCTGTTATCCAATATTTATATTTCGACGAGGAAACATTGTTATATTAATTAGTCTCTGTATAACAGCATTTCTAATATCTAATTTATTTAAATGTTTACGTCTCGTGTAAAACCAATGAATGGCAAAACACTTTTCTTATCCTGTTACAACGAATTTGTGTTGTTGGTGAATATGAAGTGATTTTGTGCATCCTACCTTTATATTTCTAAGAGTAATCATTTACATTTACACACACACACACACACACACACACACACACACACACACACACACACACACACACACATATATATATATATACATATATACACATGTTTGTCAGTTATCGCTCTAGCGATGGCAATTTTAGCAGATGTCCCTTAAGGGAAACCAGCTATTGAGGTTGTACTCATGATGGAATTTTCGACATTTTTCTTCAAATGTCCATAGATCCTACCTAGTAGATGTCGAAAATAAGGTTTGTTCAATATATATATATATATATATATATATATATATATATATATATATATATATATATTTGTCTGTTACCGCTCTAGTGGTCGCAATTTTTGTTTGATCATTCTCAAACTCGATATTTAGTCATTTTATGTATAAAAAAAAGATCAAGTTCGTTAATGGCTGAAATCGGACCAGTGGGGGGGGGGGGGTTAAGAGGGGAGGTTTCTCTAAAACTTGAAATATTTCCGTTACTATACGTCGGATCGAAAAATTGTATAGAATTAATCTTATTGCAAATTTAATTTACTATAAATATTGTTATATACATTTATTCTCTATCTTGTATATTAACCGAGATATTTGCAATTTTATGAAATTGGGGCGGATAACGGAGAGTGAGTTGCCCGCCAAAAGCTAGGACGGCCGTTTTCTTAACTCTTCGGCTCTCGTGAAATTTCTCTATTGTAAAACTACACGTGGGAAATCTGCTTAGTTTACGCAGCCCCTGCGTGACGGACTTTTTTGTCTTATCGTTACCAAACTCCATATTTATGTAAAACTAAAGATCCGGTTCGTTAACGGTTGAAATCGTGCAAGTGGGAAGGGGGGTGGTTTGTAGGGGTGAATTTAGAAAATTCGAAATATCTCAGTTATTATATTTCGGATCGAAAAATTATAATGTCTTTATTATGAATATTAATCAAGATATTGGCACTTTTTCTACTAGTTGGCACTAGTTTCCGGACGTCAGTAAACTTCCAGTCCTACTCACGCCATTTTAACAAGAAACTATTTTATCAAGAACAACTTTATTGGAAGTTAAAATACTCAATATTTCTTTCGGTAACAATTACTTTGTGAGGTATATCCAAACACGTTTGCATTGAGGTAATCATTTTAGAATTTACGTTTTTATCTCGAAAATGTTTCTTTGATCTATGTCATACTATATATTTAACTACATTATAATCATATTAGTTAATGGCTAATGCATAATATTCCAGTCATTATGAGGCGCATCAAAACATCTTATAGAATATGCTTGTTACAAAATTGACGCTTTAGAACTTTTGATCTACTCATTTTTTTTTATCCCAATTATTAAGCAAGTAATTCATATTTCCTTGTTCATAAACTCCAGGAAACCCCCACTTCTACTCATAGGATTTGTACTCAGACGATAGTGAGATGAAATCACCAGTGTGTGGAAATTCTGCTTAGGTGGTCCGTAAACCCTTCCTTTGCGAAAGGACAATAGAAAAAAGTCCGTCAAGCAGGGGTTGCGTAAAACTAAGCAGATTTCCCGCGTGAAGTTTTACAATAGAGAAATCTGCATATTGGTAACACAACTCCACCGTGATTAAATACAAACGGTAATGAGAAATCTTTCAGTTAATTAAAATAAATTCCCAACTTAACGGGCTTCTGAATTTTAAGAATAATTAATATTTAAATAACTCAAATTTTAGTAGTCCAACACCTACTGACGGGGGGGGGTGGATGAACAGAACGTATTGGCATAAATCTCACAAAGTAACGAAGGTAAGGTAAGGTTAAAAACGACAGGTAAGGTTAGAAGCTTCCACCTGAGCCGAGTACTGGGGGAAATGGCCGACTTAATCCGAACTATACCTGACCACAGACTTCATAAAAATGCAAATATCTCCGTTAATATGCAAGATAGAGAATAAATGTATATAACAGTATTTATAGTACATTTAATTTGCAATAAGATTGATTCTGTACAATTTTTCGATCCGACGTATAATAACGGAGATATTTCGAATTTTCGATTTACGAAAATCCTCCCCTTTAAACCCCCCACCCTCCCACTGGTCCGATTATAGCCGTTAACGAAATTGATCTTTCTTTTTACATAAAACGACTAAATATCGAGTTTGGTACCGATCAAACCAAAATTATGACCGCTAGAGCGCTCACACGCAAATATATATATATATATATATATATATATATATATATATATATATATATATATATATATATACAGTTTTGAACGGACCTCATTTTCGTCATCTACTAGGTAGGATCGATGGACATTTGAAGAAAAATTTCGAAAATTCCGTCATGAGTACAGCCTCAATAGCTGATTTCCCTTAAGGAAAATCTGCTAAAATTATTTAAACATATTGTCCAAAATATTACAATATGAATGAATTAATTATGTTTAAATTAAACTAGATATAACAAAAGATTATATATTTCAGCCCTCTTTTTGGGATCTCTGTATCTGAAAAATATTTAATTATAATTATGAAGGGTATTATATTTGATAAAAACTAATTAACGGTAAATAAATATCTAAATTAAAATCGGGTAATAATTTCTTTTCTAAATAGCGGAAGCGGGAGGCTGGCAACCTCTGCCGAGATAAACCGACTTAATGAGAAGATTATTGGCGAATTGTGTCAACAAACCTCCCCCTACTCTTAATTACTTCTTATCAGTGGAACCTTCATCAGCTGATAACATCTCCCGCCCGTTTTTCCCGCCCATTCCACCTACCACTTACACTCAGCGAATCTTTTTTCTTCTTCTATTTCTTTCTCTCCTCTTCTTATTTCTTTCTCAATATTTCACTTTTTCATTAAGCGACTCATTCGAAATGTTCCCTTTCACTTAGATTCGTTCCTGTGAAATCCGAATACTTTTTTCCTCGTCCAATTTCCCCGGAGGGAGTCGGAAGAAAGTTAAAGGAGTTTCTAGACGGACTGAGAATAAAATTTCAATCCCCTACTTGTTGGTAAGAGTTAGCCCCTCAAAGTTTATTGCATCCCGAAGCTGGTCCGCTCGCTTCTTGTTCATCGAGAATTATTCCAGACCCTAAAAACTATTCCTATTTTGTCGAAAAATAAATTTTTCTATTAATAATTTGGTTCAATTTTTCAACTGCCCTTGGAGTACTCAAACACTTTTGGTCGATGTAAAACAAAGTTTTATCTTTACATTTTCGGAAGTAAACAAATTATAAATCAAACTTAAAAACAAAATTATCAGAAAATATAGATATGACTCACTTCTTTCAATATATTAAGCTGGGCAGATTTAGGGAAATATGATACTGAAGTAATACTGATGTAGAAAGTTTCCAAATATTTTTTCAAATGTAAATGTGTCTAATAAAATGAGAAAAAGGCTCGTCACTCAGGGCTGCGCAAAATAAGCAGATTTCCCACGAGCTGAACTGATACTCTGGTCATGTAATCCACATCTATTCTATACTTCTTCCGTAATAAGGTGCATATGCATGTAGAAATTATAAAATACCCCAAAAATGGGATTTTTAATGGCTCACTTACTTAAAGTAGATGTCAGAGGGTAATTAATATTCGTTTACTGAAAAATCTGTCACGAAAGGGGCCGCGTAAACTAACCAGATTTCCTAAGTGATATTTTACAATGAATAGATCTGTCTATTAGTTAAATTTATCACCACCGTGAATATTAAGTGAAAAAATACAAATGATAATGAGAAATCTTTCAGTCAGGTTATATTTTAATAAACTCCACAACAGAAAGCGTCTGAAATCTAAACAACTTTGTCAGCTAACCTCTCAGAGCTGAATAGATGGTTAGAAATATTCTTGACCAGAAACAGAAACAATTACTGAAATATTTCTGAATATAATATATTAGTTTTATAGACAACTAATTGCCACTAGTATTGCAATTTATAATGAATCTGAATAATTGAGAATTAATATCTCAATCACTGAAATTTTAGTAATCCAAGAACAATATACGGGGAGGGAGGTTGGGTATCAGAACGTGTTTGCAAGTATCTCATCTAGAAAAGATTTGTTGAAAATAATATTTGATAGTTTAGCTTCAAATAAGACGTTTCATAATATATTGGCTTACCTAACGTGCTATGAAAAAGTCCGTCACGCAGGGGCTGCGTAAACTAAGCAGATTTCCCACGAGAAGTTTTACAATAGAGAAATCTGCCTAATAACAACTGTAGTAGTAAGAAACCTCTAAACCTAAAACATTATTTAGGGCGTAATAACCCAGTAGTTTCTAGCCCCAAAAAACAGTTAACCTAACCTCTAAACCTATTCACGAGGGACGAATAGTTATAGAAACGGCCGCCAGAGCTCTCGGCGGAAAGTCGGAACATAGCCTACTGGTGACCACACGCAGAATACAAATGCAAATATCTCGGTTAATATTCAAGATACAGAATAAATGTATAAAACAATATTTATAGAAAATTTAATTTGCAATAAGATTTATTCTATACAATTTTTCGATCCGACGCATAATAACGGAGATATTTTGAATTTTCAAAAATTCCCCCTCTAAACCCCCCCCCCCTCCCACTGGTCCGATTTCGTCCATTAACGAACTTGATCTTCCTTTTTACATAAAACGATTAAATTCCGAGTTTGGTAAAGATCAAACAGAAATTGCGACCGCTAGAGCGTTAACAGACATATATATATATATATATATATATATATATATATGTATATATATATATATATACATAATTTCGAACGGGCCTCATTTTCGTCATCTTCTGGGTAGGATCGATGGCCATTTGATCTGCTAAAAGGCGGGAGGTTTACTTGAGGCAGGAAATAAAAAAAGTCAAATATGTCGGTTAATATTTGAGATAGAGAAAAGCTATCCCATTTTTCGATCCGAAGTATAATAACGGAAATAGTAAGAATTTTCGAAATTCAACTCTCTAAACCACCCCTCCCGCTTGTCCGATTTTTGCTATTGACGAACTAGATGTTTAGTTTTGAATGAAACGCTTATATGTCGAATTTGATAACGATAAAAATGTTATTGCGATCGCTAGAGCTGAAGCAGACAGATATATATAATTTTGACCGGGTCTCATTTTCATCAACTCCTGGTTAGTACCGGACACCCGGTAGTAGACGTACACCCATCGGGGGGGGGGGAGTATTTTTGAGAAAAATTCCGTTATGAGTACAACCTCAATTGCTGATTTCCTTTAAGGTAAATAAACCAAATGTTAATACTGAGGTTTATATTTGAAATAGAGAAAAAGTGTTTTAACATCGATTGTTGAAAATTAAATTTGCACCATGATTCGGTCTATATCATTTTTTGCTCCTACTCATAATAACAGACATTTAGAATTTTCTAGAATTTTTCGAAAATCCTGCCATAAGAACCTCAATAGCTAATTCCCCGTTAAGAGAATTGTGTTAATGTTAGAAGCCTATCTCGGGGAACAGCAACGCCAGCAGAATGAGTTAGGCTTGGCTGAATATTCCCCAGCGAGAGACTCAAGTGAACGGACTAACTCTGCTTAGAGATTCGATAGCTGACAAGGAGAAACTCAGAGACTGATAGTTTAATTCGAGAAGGATGATAGTTAATTTCTGGGTAATTACCTAACTAATTAATGTTCAGCTCCTATTGATCAGCCAATATCTCGTCTCTCTCTCTCCCCTCCCAATCCTCAGGTATCTCAATTCTCGCAGGAAATAAGCAAAGCCTTTGGCTGATCATCAATAGTAAATTTTAAAAATTAAAAAAAAAATATATTGTGAAATCATTTTATTTGTTTATTGGATATGCAGCTACAATGGAGATTTGAAAATAAAAAATAATATAAGCGAATAACTTTATTGTACAAATTTTTATACAGTTTGTGGGGCTGCTCAATTACATTGAGATGCTGAAGCACACAGCACCTTAGTCAATCCCTAGGACAACAGTAAAACAATACATATTGTATTTAGTCAGCTCAATAACTAAAATATTAACTAAAATAAACACAGTCAGGAAACTAAAAGGTGAATGTCACTAGATATAAATTAGAAACATCTTTATTGTACTAACATGACCCGTCGATCTATAATAAGATCTGGGCTAAGGTTAGCCATGCGAGTTATAGCGTTGACCTTTATCTCACATGGTAAACCTAGAGTGGCGAGTTCAATTCTCGCCTGGGCAAAGGAAATTATTTAGTGACGAAATTCATTAAATAACGTCCTAAAATCCCACCCTGGCTAGAAAAGGGTGGTAACCTGTAGATAACCCGTCCCGATTAGCCTAAGTTGCAAAAAGTGGACGTTAATAAATAAATAAATATAATAAGATCACTGGTCAAAGCAAAATTAAAATAAATATATGTATATATATTATATATAAAATATAAATATAATTAAAATATACAAAATTAAATTCAAAATATTAGTAAATTAACAATTAAAGAAAAAAGTCCGTCGCACAGGTGCTGCGTAAACTAAGGAGATTTCCATCGTGAAGTTTTGCAATAGAGAAATCTACAGACTTATGTAGACTTCCCTCTTACTGGTATAACAGACTTTTAGCAGATTTCCCTTGGGGGAAATCAGCTATTGAGGTTGTACTCATGACGGAATTTTCGAAATTTTTCTTCAAATGTCCATCGATCCTACCTAGTAGATGACGAAAATGAAGTCCGTTCAAAACTGTATATATATATATATATATATATATATATATATATATATATATATATATATATCTATATATTTGTCTGTTACCGCTCTAGCGGTCGCAATTTTTGTTTAATCGTTACGAAACTCGATATTTAACCGTTTTATGTAAAAAGACAGATCAAGTTCGTTAATGGCTGAAATCGGACCAGAGGGAGGGGGGGTTTAGAGGGGGGATTTTCGAAAATTCCAAATATCTCCGTTATTATGCATCGGATAGAAAAATTGTATATAACAAATCTTATTGCAAATTAAATTTACTATAAATATTGTCATATACGTTTATTCTCTATCTTGAATATTAACCGAGATATTTGCATTTTTCAGTTTTTAGCAAACCTCCACTTCTACTCATGTAACGTAAACAATACTCTGCTACATAATAAATCACATTATTGGAAGTTTAAATACCAAAAATTGTATTCAAGAGACCTTTATTATACGAGATACATGCAAATATGCCCTGGTGACCCCCCCCAATCTTAAAATTTTGGACTACTAAAATTTTATTGATTGAGATAACAATTATTCTGACTCATTATTAATTACAGTACTAGATATAGTAAATAGTTCTCAATAAAATAATGTGTTATATTCTGATATATTTCAGTAATTGTTTTTCTTTCCGTTGTGAGGCGGCCCGGCCCGTTTGTTTACATTTCTAACCTAACGCTTCCTGTCGGCAGGTTATTGAAATTGGATGAAACATTTATTTCCGTTTGTATTTATTCACGGTGTCATTGTGTTAGCAGTATGTATGTATATTTATCTATTACTAAACTTCCCGAGGGAAATCTGCTTAGTTTACGCAGCCCCTGCGTGACGGACTTTTAATCTCATTCTCTGGGAAGTCCATCTTCTCGGCTCATTAAATGCGAATGTGCTAGGCCTAGCGTGCTCTATACGTAGGGTATGTAAGAACTATTCCTTCTCTTGTAGAGTGTTTTTTACTGAAATTCAATTTCGTATACTAGATTTGATTTCCCTGATTTTTACCTTAAATCATTCCATACATTAATTACATGTTTTCCTATTTCAGATATGGCGTCTTCGTGAGGCACGACCCAGAATGTCAATTTTTTGGAGTTAAGTAGATTGTTTTTTCTCTCTTTCGACAATATTACTTCGAGTTAAATAAATTATTTATTAACGTACACTTTTTGCAACCACGGCTAATTAGGACTTATTATCTACAGGTTACCACCCTTCTTTTATAGCCAGGAAGGGACTAGTAATTTCATTTAATGTGTTTGTCACTGAATAAATTCTTTATGCCCAGGCGGAAATCGAATTCGCACACTCTAAGAGATTAAGGCCAACGCATTAACTCAAATGATTTTTTTTCTGCCTCTGCTTAAAAAAAAGTCCGTCACGCAGGGGCTGAGTAAACTAAGCAGATTTCCCACGTGAAGTTATACAATAGAGTAATTACATGAGTGGGAAAGTCACTCGTCCGCTAGCCACCCAGATTTAATAAAAATGCAAATATCTCGGTTAATATTCAAGATAGAGATTAAATGTATAGAACAATATGTATAGTAAATTTAAGGTGCAATAATCTTGATTATGTAATCTTTTTCGATACGACTTATAGTAACGGAGATATTTCGAATTTCTGAAATCCTCACTCTATAAATCCCACCCTCCTATTGGTTCGATTTCAGCCCTGGACGAACTTGATCTTTCTTTTTACATAAACCCATTAAATATTGAGTTTGGTAACGATCAAACAAAAATTGCGACTGCTAGAGCGGTATCAGCCAAATATATATATATATATATATATATATATATATATATATATATATATATATATATATATATATATATATATACACACACACAGTTTTGAACGGACCTCATTTTCGTCATCTACTAGGTAGGATCGGTGGACATTTGAAGAAAAATCTCGAAAATTCTGTTTAGTACAACCTCAATCAAGGTGATTTACCTTAGGGGAAATCTGCTAAAATTTAATACTTTTATTAAAGAACATAATTTCTGGCTCTTTCATATTATACAATACAAATTACCCGTCAAAACTTCACAAAATGAAGAAAATATTTCCTCCTCACTAAGACACATTTATGAAGATAAGAAGGCTTTTAGCCCCGAAAGATGATATTAAATCAAAATTAAAAGCTAAGACTGATATGTTTTAGGATTTAGGAAAACATGCCATTAATCCGAGATGTTTTGAAGGAATCGCTCACCGATAACTGACTGACTTAATTTACACTATCTTTAGATGTTAAATAATTGTCTTGCTGTCTAACGCATTAAGGCCATTACTAGCAGGAGATTAGTACTATCTTCTAATTTCGTTCTAAGCTACGGCCACATTAATAACTGACTGAATCTAAATAAGCTTCTCTTGTCCGTTGATTTCCATCCCATTTACACGATGGAACGTTCGGGCTTAAGATGTTTGTATTTCGCTCAAGAATTTGTATTAGATTTACACCAGAGTGAAAATAATTTATTTTAAATCTCTCCAACATGTGCAAAAGTTGGAAAAGAGTAAGTAACTGAAATATCGGTAACAAAACTAAATTTTGCTATTCTTCTTTTTCAATAATTTCAACAACAAACAAAACCATCATTACAATTACTATTATTATGGTATAAAGAAATTAAATTAAATCGAACCACCGCTTTTCTTCGCGGCCTCAAATGAGCTTATATCAGATTCGTATTAGGTTGATAAATATTTTTTATGATCACTCAGCAGACCAACTTGAAAATACAGCTTCAAGAGACTATTACATACTCTAAACAGACCATTAAAACACTTTTGATACACGAATCTTAAAAAATGGACCAACGCTCCTAAAGGACGACAATTACATAAGTACATACCAACTAAACTGCTCAAAAATGAATAGGGATATTGGTAGGTTGGTAGGTTTTGTGGTATTTATGGGGCCTAGCATTTTTTTTTTAATTATAAATATCATTAATATTTAATAGAAATTATTGTCTTTTTACCCCCATAAAAAAGTTATTTAATTAAGGTCGATTTAATTAAAATTAATAGGATAAGAAAAAAATAACCAATATCTCTGTTCATTTTAGCAGTATATATACCAGAGACAAAAAATAACACTTAGCAATACTAAACAAACACAATTTATATCAGGACCTGGACCTACGAAGAGATACTTGTACAAATTTAAACTAACAAATACAAATACATGCAAAAGAGACTGAACAGACATGTGACCACCTCTTATATGACTGTACATTACTTGATGGACCAAGAACAAAACTCATCCAAGGTATATTACCTTACAAAAAGGAACTTGGCCGACGGACTAACCGGAACTGTTACTCAAATTCCATTAGGGATTTAATGCATTTTTACAAGATTTGGACGCCATTTTGTACATCTACAGCTACTGTTTATACTCATAATATTTACTTATGTTTTATTTTATTTTGTCTTTATAAGATTTACAATTATTGTACACGAAATATTATAATGTAATTACTGAAATGTGTTTAGTACCCAAAGGATGGAGCACACAACATTTCAATAAATTCCCACCTTAGAGGGATACTCTGCGTGGAAAACAGGCAGTATCACTCAGCAGTTCAATACTGCCATTGCTGCAACCATAAAGCTGCCAGACACTGAAATAAGGTATCACTGGCTGGATTGTCCAAGGAATATAACCTGTTTCAATTACAGCCAGAGTCAGCTCGAGTTCAGAAATTATAATATAAAGCTACCAATATTACAGAAATTAAATTTATTCTAAAAATACTAGTTATTTTCTTTTATTATTTTTTTTCCAGGAAATATCGTAAATAGGCTAAATCAGCTCTTTCGTCGAAATACTACTACTACAGAAATTGGGGAAACTATGACTATTAAGGCTTGAACTTATTTTTTGGACTTGGAGGAATGACTTTTTTATTTATTTAGGAACACCCACGACTAGGGGATTTTTCTCAAACGTAACTAAGTAAAACAAAAACAAAATGGAAAATGAACAACTAAATAAACACAAAATATTAAAATTAAAACCAGTCTACAGTCAGTCAGTCAGTATGTGTTTTATGGTAAGATCTACAAAACCAGCTTTGCGCAGTGATTTTTCGAATTTAACAATTTAAATGTTCATTTGCTAATTTTAAATGGCTGATCCTTTGAAGGAATTTTCTAACATTCGAGTAACGTGGTTGGCATATCGTTGCAATCTCTTGAATAATGCACCTATCGAAGTGTATGTGAATTTTAGGTTGTAGGAATTAAACAAGACTTTGTAAATTCCAAAAGACGAAGAAAGCTTTTTGAAACCACTCCAGAACACATTAAGGATCAGAGGGGCTCAGGTTAGCTGTGTGAGTTAAAGCGTTGGCCTTAATCCCACATGAGTGGCGAGTTCGGTCCCCGCCAGTGATGTAGGAATTTATTTTGTAAGGAACTCATTAAATAAAATCCTTATTTCCACCCTGGCTAGAAAAGGGTGGCAACCTTTGAATAACCGGTCCCAATTGGCCGTAGTAGCCAAATAAACTTTAATAACTAATAATATTAAGGATCATAAGAGAAGGCATTCAGGATGGGCAATATTAAAAGAATTGAACTCAACAAGTATCCCAAATAAAAGTTTCGCCGTTTCAAATGACAATGTTGGATCCAGTTTTAGAAGATTGTTTGAACACTGGAATTGGCAGCTGCCCACTTTAACAAGACGTCGGTTTACCTGCCAAACGACTAAGATGTTACACTACGGAATCCCTCTTGACTGCAAAAATTAAGTCTTTTAAAACTGTTTTAAATATATGGCCTTTTATGCCAGCTTACGCTTGTCAGAGAAAGAGAAGAAAAACCCTCCAAATTAAAAACCATAAATAAAGCCTATGAATGAACGAAGCAAAATAAATTGCCCCAAGAAACAAATAGGAAATCCCTTTCGCCAGACTATGAATCAAAATTAAATATTAAAAAAAAATATATAGAAGGAATGAAAAGATGAAATGAAAAAAAAAGAAAAAAAGGTCTTAAAAAAGAGAGGTGAGAAAGTGAGCCGTATATAAGAGGATTAAGGAGTTGGCCTCAAGCTCGAATGTAAACTAAAATTGGAAGCTCTAAGTCGATATTTTATAAGTGCTTTGTCGGCTGTAGGAGCGCCATCTATTCTCCCACTGTCGGCGGGGATTGGAACTAACAGAGAGGGCAGACAGGCTCATCGCTTTAATAGCAGAACGCTTACTCGGCCCCTCCACTTCCCTCCCTCCTACAATTATTTACCTAAAGTCCCTTGTTCGGAATTCTCGTAGGACTTTGATTTCCCATTCTTGCTCAGCAATTGAATTTTTTTTTTAGTCTCCCATTTTATTTCAATAGAATATTTTATTTCTTTCCTTTCAAATGGGGTTCTGCTTTTCTTTTTTTCTTTTTTTTTTAAATTTTTCTTCTCTTCCGACTGACAGAAATGCTGCCACCCATTCGACCCGATTCGAGATAAATTCTTGAACGTAGAATAGCACAAGCTATTATTTAGAGATAGTGAAACTGATCTCTTACCCTTCTCCAAATATCCAACTAGCTTCAAAATAAAAAATAAAAAAATGACATTTTCGTTTATTATTATTCTTCATTTACCATTCCTGTCATATTATCAGATTTTTATCTGGAACATAATGGCCTCGACACCCGTCAGTACTTCGCTTTTGATAACGTGTATAAAATCCCTATTTTAAGTAACAAAACGATTGCTTCTCTGAGCAGCACTAATGTATTATTGACAGCTTTTTCTGAATATAATCAAATTTATACAGTACTACGTTTATTTGTAAAATGTACAATATTTGTAACTAAATTTTACTATTGCTATTGACATTGAACTGATTTTTTCTACTTTTTAAAGTATAAACCTCCTCTGATTATAAAAAAAAACAATGAAAAAAAAAAAACGCGATCTATGTAACGACACGCTTTGCATGACGACAGTGGTCCACGCCTGGAATTAAAAAACGTAGCATTATGTCTTGAATTCAATTTCTTTAAAAATATTTTAACTATAACGATGTTAATTACTAATGCCTTTTTAATTTATATTACACTTTAAACGGAATTGAAATTCCTTTGCATTATTATATTTTTATTCGTTTTAACAATATTGATTTTATTATTATAATTATGATGAATAGTTAATTTAGCATACATTATTCGTTGTTTTTTATGAATTCTTGTGTGTTTATTTTTTTTAAATTTAATACTTGAGTTTAATGTTGATTCATTGTGTAATATTTCTATTTATTCTGTTTAATATACATTTTATTTAAATTTTGATGTGTTGAATTTATTTAGTAGTACATTTTCAAATTTTTTTTTTACTTAGTTAAAGTTTGAGTAAAATCGTTTAGTCCTTAAGAAGATAAAAAAAAGTGTTGTCATCAAGTTCCACAAATAAGATCAAACGTTTCATAGCTCCACCAAATTCCATAGTAGTATTGTTTCGACCAGCTGATTTAGTATATTTATGATATTTACTCAAAAAAAAAAAAAATGGCTGTGACGAAAGCCTATATGTCGGCTAAACCGATCCAAGTTCAACAGCGCAAATCGAAAAATAAAGAAAATCCCCACTCGCTGAACGCTGCGTAAACTAAGCAAATTTCTCACGAGCTGGCATGACACATATGTGATCTCATTTTATCCATATATTCTCTATTTATATGCAATAAAAACCGAAGAGTAGGAAAGGAGGTTTAAAGAAGACTGAAAATAAAAAAGCACGGGAAACTCGCTTACTATTTGAGTTACGAAAAACTGCATAGTACAACAATTATAGAGCGTCAATAGTTTAACTAGATTGGTTCTATAACATTTTTCTATAGATCCATAATATGGGAAATATTATGAATTATTCAAATCAGTACCTCTAACCCTCCGCCATTCCTCGTCCGCTTTCAGTCATTAACGAATATGATCTTCAGTATTTACTGTAACAGTAAATACTGAAATAAAGTAAATACTGAAACAGTACTGAAAATATCGACGATGGAGTAATAGTTATAATAAATCATACACATATGTATTATACTTGCCTGTAACAGATAGGTTTTAAACGGACTTCAGTTTCGTCATCTCCTCGGTAGGACCATTGGGCATTTGAGGGAATTTTAGCAGATTTCCCTTAAAGGAAATTAGCTATTGAGGTCGTACTAATGTCGCTAGTTTTGAGAATTTTCCTCAAATGTCCATCGATCCTATCCAGGAGATGACGAACATTAGTTCCATTAAAATGTATATATAAATATTTGTCAGTTGCCGTTCTAGTGGTACGCAATGTTTCTTTGATCGTTGCAAATTTTACATTCAAGCGTGTCATTCAAAACTAAATATCTAGTTCGTCAGTGGCTAAGATCTGACTAGCGGGAGGGGCAGCTAAGAGATTTGAATTTAAAAAATTCGGAATATCTCCGTTATTATGCGTCGGATCGAAAAAGTGTATAGAATCAATTTTATTGGAAATTAAATTAACTATAAATATTGTTTTATACATTTATTCTTTATCTTGAATATTAACCGGGGTATTTGCATTTGTATTCTGTGTGTGGTCGGCAAAAGTCGGCTATGTTCGGGACTTTCCGCCGAAAGCTAGTTCGGCCGTTTCCGTATCTGTTCGTCCCTAGTGAATTGGTTAGAGACTCGTTACTACTACTGTTGTTATTAGGCAGATTTCTCTTTTGTAAAACTTCACGTGGCAAATCTGCTTAGTTTACGCAGCCCCTGCGTGAGGGACTTTTTCGAACATCGTGACCCTTATGGGAAATCTCTTAAAACGGGTTTATAGAATACGGGCCTTCCAAATGCAGGTGGGTTTGATAAAGAGAGCTGGGCATTGGAGGGAGCTGTAAAGCATATGTTGTATTGATCGAGTGGGATATATACCTGCTGGACCTGCTTGGATTAGAAGAGATTACTGTCATAAACAGTCAGACTTACTTCCTAGCTCAGCTATCACTGGTTATATGACACACAAATAATCCTTTCAAGAATATACAATCATATTCAGATGCATTTTTTACACGTGTTAGAAAGAATAACTTTAGAAGGCGGAAGTATAATTCTGGAACTCCTTTAGGTGGCTAAAGCAGCCCCAATGCTAATTTCTCATTGATTTTTAAAATAACCTCACCTCTAAGACTATAATTAAATTAGACATTTTGTTTGAAGTGAACACGTCAAGTGATGTCAGCCTATAAGCATCCGTTGACAGATTGCTCTCATGATCAGGCATTTAGGAAAAAGAAAAGTCCAGGACGCATGTACTGCGTAAACTAAGCAGATTTTCTAAGTGAAGTATTACAATAGAGAAATCTACATACTGCTTAAGTCCACTGTGAATATCATGTGAATACATACAATGAGAACTATTTCAGTCAATTTTAATAACCTCTCAACGGAAAGCGTCTAAATTGTAAACAAACAGGTCAAGCAACCTTAGAGCTGAACAGATAGATAGAAATATTATTCACCGGAAAGGAAAACAATTACTGAAATATATCTGAATATCAGATATTAATTTTATTGAAAACTATTTACCTATATCAAGAACTGTAATTTATAAAGTAACAAAATAACTTTTATCCCAATCACTCACGTTTTAGTAATCTAAGAACTGCATCAAAGTATTTGTATTTATCTTGTATAATAAAGATCACTTGAAAATAACAATTAGCATTTAAGCATCGAAGAGAGAGGTTTATTATATAACAGAGTATTGTTTATGTGACATGAGTAGGAGTGGCAATGATATCAAACTATTAAGCAAATTAAATGCTTTGATTTATTACAAAAATTAGTTTGAAAAAAATATTCATTTTTATTGAAGTTATATCTGAGACGTACATAGGAACTGACACATATAAAATCAACAACGTACTACAAAAAAGAAGGACTCCACACTAAGTTCAGAACCAATAACACACTACGACAAAAGCTGACAAACGACATCGAGAACAAGGACATTTACAATATGAATGGAGTATATGAAATCACGTGCAGCTGCAATATACGTACATTGGACAAACTGGGAGGAGACTGAAAACGCGATACATTGAACGCATCACACAGGCCGGACACACGGTCATTCAGATTGAATAAACGAGACTCCAACTTCGCCAACCACTTGAACAATCACTGCCACGACCCTACAAGTATAGCCGACAGTATTAAACTTCTACACAGACAAACGAAAGGACGAAGATTGGACATACTCGAGAACATGGACATTTACAAACAACGAACATTCAACGGAGACTTTATCAACAAACAGCTCATCACCAGCTCAGACACGATATTCAGACCATTAAAACTACTTAAACGGAAAACGCCAACTGACGGTCATCCAGAATCCATTTATTTGTATCTAAGAGGTAAGGTAAGTAAACAGATCTGGACTAAAACGGTAAGAACCTAATCGTTATTTATGTTTAAACAACCCAACTAACTCAATACAACTTTTGACGGGCTTGAAGATGGTGCCATCGCATCGAAAGCACAATGGCATCTGTACTCAATCATCAGCCAGTGACGACGGTCTCCACCGACAGGTATCACAACAGAAGTTATATATCTTATACTTCTATCATTTTTCTTGGGTTTAATGAAAATTTGTTCAAAACTGGCATTTCAGTCCAATCCTGGGTTCATTAAAGAATTTCCCATGAACGCCCATCAAACACAAATCCAGTCAGGTAGGCAATACTCTCCCTTTGAAATTGTGAGTCATGTCATTATTACCCTTCATCAGGTTATTATTATTTCATACAGTCCTAACTAATTTTGTTTCGTTTCATTAGGGGGGGGGGGTTATAATGTGTACATACACACACACAGATATGTGTTTACATTGCTCACACATACACATCTATTCCCGGATGATCCTTTGTGTAGAGCGAGCGATTCCTCTGGGAGACCACACATCCTCCTAATTTAAAGTGAAGCCAGTGACTGCAATGTATTACTGACACTGGTTCTCACTTAAGCGGCCGTGTCGGCTCTCTCTCACTCACCGAGCAACGGTTTTTAGTCAGACTTTCTTCGACTTTTTGCCTCTCCTCTTCGGGTTCCCAACGTGAGACACGTCTTTACAATCCGGGCTCATCATATTTAGTGGCTATTTAGTGGCTGGGTATTTACGACTTACATTGACAGCTGTACAAAGTTTCTCGTTGGTTTTATAGCATCGTAAATCTTCTTCCTCAAAGGCTCATCTGGGAAGATTATTAATTTCAATTCAAACACTCAACGCCAAAAATAAAGAAAGGAATATATTAAATGAAAACTGAAAGGTAACAATCATTCTTTAAGTATCACTAAAATTTCATCTTTAAAAATGATTGTTCTATCCTTCACAAAAATGCATATGGTTAATTAGCGAATGGTCCTAAGCATTCAAAATCTCTAGCTAGGTTGGCTTCATGGAAACTTATAAAATATTATAAATGAGCTGATTCCCTTAAGTGAGGTGCACTAAAACATCGGTAACACATTTTTATAAAAAACATGAATAAAAAGAGAAAAAGGACTTAATAATAATAATAAAATAACTGAACGGATGGACCAAGAAGTGTCAGTTGATAGACCACAATAATAAAATCAAAAGGCCGGTGCGCAGGGACTGCGTAAACTAGGCAGATTTTCCACGAGCTAAATTGGCTCCTGGATATCAAATATTAAGTGACTCAGGTGCTCTAAGAGAAAAGTGAACTAATTAGTGTGGCGGGTTTTTATTATAATCAATATACCTTTGTTAATGGTCGAATTTGAGAAGAATGTGTACTACATAAATTGTAGAAAATTTCATTTACAACTAGGTTAGTCAAGTTGCGTCTTAGCACATATTAAGTCTTATTTTCCAGAGGTTTCTTATGCATTTTGAGACTTCCTCAAAGGGAACTTATTCCCTTTCTCGAAAAATGACCTTATTCCAGGTATACAAGCAGTATCAAATATGATTTGTTATGAAGAAAAAAGACAAGTTCCAAACGTTGGGAGAACTTCCCGAAGTAAATTGCACACAACTCCCCAAGATCTGGAGTAGCGAACAAATGATTCAAAGTGTAGTCTTTTTCTTGCAGTAGTTCTCTTACTAAGGAAGACATAGATGTGACTTATCAGACTTTTGAGTCGACTGATTCCATTGACAAAGGAGGTGAGGGAACCCGAAATATAAAATCACTCACTTTTTGAAAACAATCTGAGCAAGTATTGTTATAACGGTAATAGATATAAAAAAAAGTTTCAAATGATAGTTTTATGTTTTTTAATGTACTTTAAAACTGTGCACTCAGATTTTTTTTTAAATTTTTCAAAAAGATTTTCCGTCCTGCTCAGTTTTAAAAATTTGTTTTATAATGGATCAAATAGCACATATAATTAAAAATTCATCCTTATTTTTAACAATAAGCTAAACATTTTGTATAAACCTGTAATCAGGTTATAAATGCAACCCTTAATATTTCTAGCAATAAAGAGAAGAAATAAATAGCTCGTAAATTTCAATATGTAATTTATTTGTTGATAATTTAATTAAGAAAGGAGCCACGAAGTGGTGAATGAGGCCATAGCGATAATAAATGTAATTTTAGATTATTTTTGAATAATGTGATCGGAACACAACTTTATCATAAATTGTCAAATTATTCACATTAAACGTCCTATATGATTCATTATAAAACTAATTTAAAACATTTTAAAATATAAGGGGAGGAAAAAAATTGAAAAATATCCCATATAAAAAAATATGATTGCAGAACTTTAAAGTACCAATAAAAACCATAAAACTAACATTTAAAACTTTTTGTTTAATATCTATTACCGTTATTCTATTAGCTCAGAAATACAAAAACCGAGAGTTACCTCTTCAAATCCTAGTTTATAAAGAACACAATATAGTTTCAGAATTTTTTTGAATTTTCGGGTTCTATAGCCTCCCTTGTCAGTGGGGATTCATTCTCTCGAGCCGTTGGATGACATTGACGTATGCCTGATGTTTCTTTATTAGCTCTCGATTGAGTGGAAGGACAGGACTACAAGAGGGCCAATTGTCATCCGGAGAGTACCTACTTATGTTTTATCACGGAGGGACGGATGTGGAAAAGAAAAAAGATAAATAAAGAGAGACGGAGGGACACCACCGAGAGAAGATCTATGAATATTAATAGGTAGATCATTGTTCAGTTTGACGTCATAATCCAGACGGAGAGAGAGATAGAGGTAGCCAGACGACGCCAATCAGTGTATTGTAGTGAGAGAGCAGGCGTTGATTTGTGACGCAGTGACGCACTCAGATGCTCAGACCAGCTCTACAATGGCCCCCCAATACAAATCACCCACAAAAGCCCTGTCCCAAACTCAATAAAGCCGAATAAAAATTCTAATGGGAGTCATATTTCTCTGTAAAGGGCCTCGGGGCATTATGAAAGGAAGAGTGCTCGACCCTTTGGGGGGTTTTTTCCACCACCCCCCCCCTTCACCGGCCTGCTGGACAGTGGCTGGAAATTAAAACGAAAAGGGTTAACTGGAATGGCGATTATTTAGCCAGTTAATTCAGGGATGCCCCTTAATCCAAAGGTCACCCTCTAAGCCCCATTATACTCATCCTATGAATGAAATAACTGTTTCTTTTCCCCAGCTTTATTCCTAATTAGTTGATTTTAAAGACCTCAATATGCCCAACGTTGGTTTCGCAAACTTAGCAATTTCCCAAGAATGACACACGATGGCATCAAACACTCTAGAAGTTTATAAAAGTCCGTCACACATGGAATCCGTGATCTAAGCACATTTGCCACATGTTGGAACGACTAACTACTGATCTCATCTCAGCATATATTTCCTATTTCCAAAAAATCTGATGAGTAGTAGTGGGGGCAAAAATCTAAATTCATGACGCCATCACTCTAACAATTTGCATGCATCTCACATAATAATGGTCCGTTGAAAACAATATTTGGTAATTATTCTTGGGACAAGACTTTTCATGATATCTTACTTTCTTTCAAGTGCTAAGACTAAAGGAGTGGGGTTACTGAAGGCTCAATACTAAAATATGGAAATATCTCGGTTAATATTGAAGATATATAAAACGTGTATGTGGCAACATTTATAGAAAACTCCAAGTGGAATAATATTGGTTCTATGCCATTTTTCAATACGACTTACAATAAAGGAAATATTTTGAATTTTCGAAATTCCTTCCCCTGAACTTCCCCCCATCCTACTGCTCGGATTTCGGCCATTAACGAACATGATATTTCATTTTACATCGAGTTGAGTACTGATTAAAAACAATTTCGGCTCCTAGAGAGTTAAAAGACAGACACACACACACACACACACACATATATATATATATATATATATATATATATATATATATATAGTTTTGAACGGACCTCATTTTCGTCATCTTCTCAGTAGAATCGACGGACATTTGTGGAAATTTGTCAACAATCGCATCTTGAGTACGACCTCAATAGCTGATTTCCTGAAGGGAATGCTAAACCCACACAATAAACACTCACCATAAACACATATGATATTAACTCACAATTTCACATAATCTTCAAAGGCTTATCATTATATTTCTCTACTTATAACTATGGTTACATGACTTGATCCTCCGAAGCCAAAACATCACAGTTATATCTATAGAAGATCTTCAGATTAGCTGAGTACAGTAAGACTGACAAAATACAATACTCTGACGGACCCCAATATATCCGGGGACGAGGAGTGGTTTTGTTTCCAAAGGCCAGTTTGCTTGCCGACGGGATCTGGGAGAGTCAATGTCCTTTGGCGTATCTCCCCAGCTGCCATACTGAGCCTAGACTCACTAAACTCCCGCCATTCCACTACCGCCTCGACACCAGCGCTGTCTGGTAGTGAACCGGCCATCCATTCAAGTACTGATCATGCTCGATGTTGCTACATGGTTTATTTTGTCAGACTCACTACCACTAATCTAGAGGCACCCCTATGTATATATTTATTCTTTTTCACGTTTCCAGAATACTTCTGTGATCCGTTCCTTGTTCTGGAGCTAGGAAGGATTTCGGTCCTGCCATGAATATTCCGGAGCGAATTAGTCCTTCCCCCACCTTTTAGAGGGAAGCCATTTAAACCGTTTCCCGATCATATAATTAATACCTCAGACGTGTTAGGGACTTAATGTGTCCTCTCTAGCTCTCAGGGCATAACCTCCCGAAGCCCGCACCACCTCAAGGATTACACGTAATCCCGTACCTTATCTCGAAACTTCCATTACATTATCATTATTAGAACGTCATCAGTGTAATATAGATACATACTAAGAACTCCTATGACAACAAGACTTGAAGCTTGAGCGAAACGTGAGATAATCTCTGGAAGTGGTACTTCACTACATTTGAAATACATAGTTAATGCGTGTATCTCAATTCATGATAGGATAACAAAGAACCTGACATTAAAAGTTCTCAAGAGAAAAATATTCTTGTTGGAATAACGTAGTTGAAATTGCCGAACAGTAAATCTTTTTCAATATGAATTTCTCAGAACCCAGAACTCTATGGTTTATAAAAAAACAAACTCTCATTTTCCTTCCAATCATTAGAATGTACTAAAGTAACTTATCTCTACTATATGAGAGCAATAGCCAGAACCAGACCAGAAACTCTTAACTTGAACAAGAAGTTTTGGGATTAGAGGTGACACCTCCAATTGGTGACTGTGTAACTTCCAGGTACCTCAAGACACCTGTCACTTCCTTGCTGTTCCTCCCATTCTTCGCCTGCTGCAGTATTTGCTAGAGTAACTCTCAGCAGAGATCAAGTAATATCCATCCTGAACGGAGGGCTATTTATACATTAACTTGTAAAAATATCTGGAATGACTGGAAGATGTCGCAGACTTCTTAGTTTTGAGATTATTCTATCTATTACTCCAGTTGTTATTTTATGATCTTTTATAACGGAAACATTACTACTGTTACTATTATTTTTTATCCAACATCAATATTATACAATATCATCACAACTTGTTATTATAATCTTGTTTTAAATGTATATATAGAAGTTGTGCTAATGGATTATACCAAGCTCTGTGCAAATTATTTTGAATTCATGAAATAATTGTAATGTAATTTGTTGTTAAACTCACTTTACTTGTTTTACTATATCTATCTATTTTGAATACAAAAAATACCTTTAATAAGCTATTCTTTCACTGCTATGTGAAAATTAAGAAGCAAAAATGGAGATTAGCACTAAGAAGCATAAGCAGGTTAATCAAAGGACCACATTAAAATGTAACCTCTCCGTCCATCGGAAAAAGACATCTGAGAAAATCAGTTTTAAATAAAATTGCATTTAGGAACTTAAACACAATAAAAAAAAATTGAGAGACCTTTAATATTAACATGAAGGCAGAAGTATTTAATATCTAAGGAAAAATAAATCCCCACTCTCCTTCTATGAGAATGGATCTTTTTAAAACCGCCATAGGTTTCCCCCTCTCCCCTGCTTATATAGATTCAATGGAGGAAGGGGTTTAAAGAAAATCCTGGGGGGGGGGTCTATTGTGATGGCTCATCTTGACCGGCCTCTAATCCCAAATACTAATTTATGATCCTAAGAAGCCTTTTCGCGGGGCGGCTGAAAGTTTTTAATAAAAGGAAGTGGAGGATGGATGACGGAAGGTAATTGTGGTTTGGTTGGAAGGAGGGGGGGGGGTTGGTTGTTCCGACCAACCTGTTGTTGTTCCAAGAACACACAGGTTGCTTAAATTGTTGTTCAAATCCTTTCCCCTTGTTGCCCAAGTTTTCTTTGTTCCAACTCATAACGGGAAGTGGTCCGGCCCACTCCCCCCAACCCCCCGGAACAATAACTGGCATATTTTCATTTCAACCCAAAAACACTTTTCAACTTTTAATTAATCCCATAATTAAAACGCTTCAAAGTGAATAGTATTATTCAGTTTCAAAGCCCAACAGGTTTTAAGAGCTTTGATCTCCAGCTGAAGAAAGATTTTGAAGCTCCGAATAACTATGAAAATATATAAATAAACATAATTTGGGGCCCAGGTTAGCTTAAAGAATTGGTCTTAATCGCACATGGTAAACCTAGAGTGGTGAGCTCGATTCCTGTCTGGGCAAATAGGAATTTATTTAGTGAGGAACTCATTAAATAAAATCCTTAGTCCCACCCAGGGGGATAACCTGTAAATAAACCGTCCACATTTGCCATAGTACCAAAAAGTGAACGTTAATAAATAATAATAAACGAAATTTGATATTTGTGGAGAATATATATAAAATTACTTTTTTCAATCCAAATTACTAAAGAATACTGGCATAAGGTGATACGTTTGGGACTAACGAACAAGTATTGAAAGAACTCAAAATCAAATTTTACACAATAAATATCTCATATATTCTAGAATAATTTGTTTATTCTAAAGTTTAGTAATTACTGTGAAGACAACGGGGAACTAGAGCATGTCTACTCGACTCCCTCCATCCCCTTGTTTGTTCACGACAACAATAGGTTATAGTTGTAGCAACAGAAAAAAATATAATAATTTCAAAATAGCGAAAATTATAAAATTAACATTAGTTCGTACAAAAGATGTGTTTTTAAAGGAAGACTCCTGCTTTTTTTTTTTTTGTAGACCGAACAGTAGCCCCTAATCCGTTCAGTCTTGGATTTTGTACTTTACTGAAAAAAATAGAGGTAACATGACTCGAAGATTGCTCTCTTAGTCCCTGGATGAGTATTTTTCATTCCAAAAAGGATTGAGGATCCATAGTTAAGCCCTTCATTTAATTTTTCTAGATGTCTACAACGCCTGCTCCGCACGGTGTCCCGTTTGACGAATTGCCAGTCACTTCTTCGACTACGACCATATGAAGTCGTAAACTGGGCATCTCCATTGGCAGCAACCCAGGACATGAGACAGGGTTTCGATCACACTGCAATGTCTTACTTGGGTTCTACCTACGCTATATATTACATATTTATATATCCACATATATGACATTATACGTGGAACTAAGTAGTACTTACTTATATCAAACACAAAATTAACTACCATTAGAGATAACTTTTATATTTAATTATTGATATAATGCATCCCATCTACATTTGAATTTTAGAGAAATTTAGAAGATTTTTCTTAAAGGAAACATATTGAGGTTGTACTCACGACGCGATTTTTGATTGATTTCCTAAAAAATGCAAAGATCCTGTCAAGGAGGTGATGATAGCTAGGTAGGAGTATATGAGTTGGATTAAAAAATGTTATTGATGCTTTATAGTTATTATTCAGCGAGGTATTCCTACTTTATTTTTTTTCAGCCTTCAGTATATCTCTATTTCTATTTACCAGGTTTATACTTAGAAATAGAAAATGGGAAATCTCCTTAGTTTCCGCTTTTCCTGTGAGACGGTCTTTTGAATTTTAATATAACACGACTCAAAAAAAGAGTCTCTTGTGTCGCTACCAGACTTTTACATGTGAGACAAAGAAGTCTGGCTCTTCTGGAATTAGCTGATTCGCTTATGAGCAAGACTCGTTTTCAGAACGTTGATAAGGGCTACAATGTTGATAAGGAGTGTCTCTGTCAGGGAGAAGCCGGGTCGCAGCTTTGCTCGAGACTTACAATACAAAATATGTGTAAACAGGGAGTTGGGTAAGTGGGCGGCTCTTCCTTTCTGTTTGCTCTCTGAATGAGCAGCGAGAATGCCCGAGTTAGCGAGACATAGAAGGGAGAGAGAGAGAGAGGGGGAGGGGAAGAGAGAGAGTGCGAGAGAGAGCGGGAGTGAGGGGGTGAGAGAAAGTGCTCGAAGGGGGGAATTCAGCGCTAAGGCAAACACCGGGGGTAGAGTGAATACCAAGTCTCGGGTGCTTTGTAGCAAATCCTGCGTGTGTTATCGTGTGCGTGCGGTGTGTGTGTGTGTGTGTGTGTGTGTGTGTGTGTGTGTGTGTGTGTGTGTGTGTGTGTGTGTGTGACGGCGTGTTTCTTGACTCCTTCCAAAGTCCTTTGAGTAGCTGTTGAGACACAAGCCCCCCACCCTCTCATTTTCTCTCTCTCTCTCTCTCTCTCTCTCTCTCTCTCTCTCTCTCTCTCTCTCATCGTCCCACTCACTCCACCCCCCCCCACGAATCCCAAACCCCCGCGACGCAGCTCCTTAAAGAATTTGAAAGGACATCAAAGCGCCGCCAAGAGATTACGTGTGAGAGCTCATTGATAGTGACTGTTGATACGGATAAATTCTAAAGGGTTTGGTCTTGTTGCATATTGGGATCGGATCAACGCCTCCGGATGAATCAAACATGATCCCGAAGTCTGATTGGAATTAATTCCACTTGTCTGTTTATTTATCCTGCGTTGGGCCTACGTTTACTTTAAACAGGCGTGGTTTATCGGGTTGACAGAACACCATTCTTCATTCGGGTTCCTCCTATAATCCTTCCTCAGCTGTCCTGTTTCGGCTTAAGTATTGATCAATGTCTTTGATAAGATGAGCTTGTGTATTGTGTTAGCCTTATCAAAATATTTTGTGATAAAAAATATGAAAGCTGCATTAAATTTAAGTGTGAAGGTTTGCTTTTCAGAACTGTTGAAGTGAGTAATTCAAATCCTTCCCTTCGTTCTTTAATTCGCAGAACGTTTTTGGCGGTTTTTACTGTGATGTTGAAAGCTTGAAAAGCAGCTGGACAGGAGAGTATTGTCAATCAACTCCACTTTTCCACTCGACTTCCAAGTTCAGAAGTTTACAGCGAAACTTGTTCAAGATGTTTAGAGAAATCGAGAACAATTGAAGAATTTGGACTTGTCAATTCCAAACCTCAAATGTAAAGATGCGTTGATTTGTTTACGCGGTGTAAGGCACATGTTGCAAAAACAAAATTGTTAGGTGTCCGTAACTCCGATATGGGAGATTATAGCATGATATCACCAAAACCAGCTTTATAGGACTATGGCATAAGACATCGTAAAAACAAGAATCTTTTACTACAACCAATTGCTGTGTCAGGGTCTACTTTTTCTTGGGGGTGGTGGGCTCAGGTCATGAGTTAAAGCGTTGGCCTTGATCTCACATAGTAAACATAGAGTGGCGAGTTCGATTACCGCCGGGGCACTAGAAATTTATGTAGTGACGAACTCATTAAATGAAATTCTTTGTCCCACCTTGGCTAGAAAAGGGTGGTAACCTGTAGGTAACACGCCCCAATTAGCCATAGAAGCAGACAGTGTACGTTAATAAACGTTAATTTCTTTAACCTATAAATTATGTTATTTATTTCCATATAAAATATGCAAAGTGGCACAGGTTATCTATGGCCTACCACACACTCCCTAGTCAGGGTGAGATTTAATTTAATGAGTTCTTCACGAAATTTCTGTTTCCCAGAGTGGAATCGAATCCACTACTCTGGGTTTACCAAGTTCTTTAATTCATGACATAATAAAATCCGTCGTAACCAATAGATTCCACTAATTGACTTTGAGTGACTCAACAATATTTTTTGGCTTATTTTAAAATTATCAGTTTTAACTATGCAATTAAATGAATCTATGTCATAACTCTTATTATAATTTGTCTTCAGTTTCATTTTGGCTAGGAGTTTGGCGAATTACGCCAAAAAAACCCTAAAGAGCAGAAAATCTTTCTACCAAATTTCCGAATTGCTATCAACTGCTGTGTACTTGGAGACATTTTGTCGTAAAAAGCAAGAACTGGTATACCAAGTATTTAAGAGTTACAACAACCGTAATTAAGAATAATGAATCGTTGGAAGAAGAAATACACAGGGTTTGTAAATTGGAAAATATTACGTTAATAACTGAAAGTGAGAGCTGAGAGAACAAAGTTTTTCGTCGTAGGAATAATAATGTTTACTCTAGACGTACCTACTTAGCCATTAGCGGAAGTACGCCTGAAGAACATTTAGCTAATACGTTCGCCCGCTAAGTTGGTGCATAAAGGTTTATGAATTCAAACAACTTGTTGAGTTTAGACGCACTCAAGCCTTGCATAATTTGAGTGGTTTCAAACTTGCACATTCTACCTCGGGACGCAAATTAGCGACTTTGCCTTGCCCAAAAGCGTTGGCGCGCGTCATATCCCGTGTAATCCGAACTTTTGAAGCAGGTTGAAGCGGCTCCGGATTCCTTTAAATTATTAAAAGTATGCGGGACTTTGGAGCGTAAAGCCAACAAGCCACCGCTCTCCTCTGTGTCGGAGAGTTTGAAGTTTTACAATATCTTGAGGTAAGTTTTGCGAGGGCGGGCGCTCTGAGGAACTTTAGGTCCCTCGGGGAATCGAGAGGAAGGCAGAATTAGGTCGAATCTGCTCCTGGATTAAAACGTCGGGAAAAGATCTTCATATGAGACCCGAGAACTTGTCATGTCTGCAAACGCTATGTCAAAAACTTGAGTGCCCATGAGGATCCACAATGACTAAACCACTTTCAATTGACAAGTTTAAGAATAGCAAGTTCTAAGCACTCCCTTTTCTATTTAACGGAACTAGGGGAATTTATGTAGACATGGTCCACCAGTGGATGCCTGGTTAGAAAAGGGTAACCTGTAGATATCCAGTGTTGATTACATTCAAACGACAGAGTTAATCTTTCTGCTTCCTAAATAGAAGTCGTTATCTGTGTCCATAAGACTTGAAACTTAGAAAGGTATGCGTTGCCTAATGTTAAACTGTACGTTTTTCAAAGACGGCCATAGGTCAAAATGTGTCATCCTCTATACTTCTTGGATTCTGCAATCGTCTTCTTCTGGCTGCTAAGTACAAATCTTCCACTTCGGGAACCGGTGTCAGTTGTCATCGAAGAAGTTTGAAACAATATATAACATTCCTCTACGGCAAGAGAACACATGGAACTAACTCGAAAATTGGAAAAGACAAGGCTACTAACATTTGAACTTTCTGTGAAGATGTAGAATATCTGCTGATATTTACCTGACCCCGCAAGAGTTTTAAAATTGGAATTAGCTCCAAGCGAAGAAGTTCGATACTGCAAAACTTCATCTAATTCCTCTAATGTTCAAGTCACAGAAAACAAAAAAGACCAACATTTTTAGCACACTTCATAACCAACAGGGTTGATTGGATAATATATTTTGGTTAGAATATAATTCTGGTTATCACATCTCCAAAGCTTCACGATTAAGGATGTGATTTGGTCTACGAGTATAGTATAACTAAAAGAGAATATTCATTGAAATTATAAACTTCCATTCTGAATGGACTTTATTCCAGACTTCTCTTAAGTAAGATTGATTTGAGACCTTCAAGAGTACAGCATCAATAGCAGATTTACCTTAAAGGAAGTCTGCAAAAATTAATGCTTTACTGAAGGTCCACCGTCCTTAAAGTCAATAAAATATAGTTTATATTCTTTAAATTGGCATTAATTCTCTTCGTTGACATGTAGAGGTTTGATCCTAGAGACGAGCTTATGGTGCTGGTCACTTCCGTGTTTATGGGTAAGTTAGTAGAGTACAAAGGAATAATTATATTACTAATTTTTTTGTTCAACGCTGAACATCAATAAAGATAAAGTGATGTTTACAAGTAGGTATCTTTGATCTATCTATCGGACAAATATAACAGTTAAATCGTGCGGACGTTTTTCAAACATGTTATTTCCCGATCTCTTTATTGTGCCTTGGGTGGACTTTCATTTAATCTTCCCTGACGGATCTGCTGTAGGTAAGGAAGGGCAAAGAAGAAAGGAACCATATTGGATTCGGACTTTGTGTTTATCCGAAAAGAAAGAATGCATCAATTCGGACATGGCTGCTTGAGGATTCCCTTTGTTGGCTGAGGAGGAAGGATCCAGGATTTCCATTTCCAACGGCCTTGAAGAGAAAGCCCATCAGCTGATCAAAGGCGGGAGTCCGGCACTGATTCGGCTCTTCCCGCCAATTTTTTTTTCGAGCGGGAACTGTATCGCGCGCCCTTCTTTCGGCGGGAGACGGGCCTAAAGGGATTTGGTAGATCCGAAGGGTGGCTTGGGAAGGCTCATCCATCAAAACATCTCCTCTAATCGAGGCTCCCATCCTTATCGGCATCCCACACACACCCCCAGACTCTCTACTGTAAACAGCATACAGGCCCCATTCTGTAAACATTTTCCTATCCATGTGTTTATCTCGGGAGTCAGAAGCTGTTAACTCTTTCCGAAACCTCTCACCCTCAACGTATTCCTTGAGGGTTGCTTCAGCTCACACATGCTTTTCTAAGACCGATTTTCAATGCATTATCCAATAAGTCTTTGAGAATTGGATCACTTGATGCATCTGTGTGTATCGATCAGATTTCAATCATCTCCCGTTCCATTCTACATTACTCCCCACATCGCTGAGTAAGGAAGATGGTTTACTGAGCCCAAAAATGATAAAGTTTTCATCGTTTTTCTTTGTGTGTGGACAAATAAATAGTGGAAAAATATAATACACTATATAATCAACTAGAATAAATTTTTTTGAAGTAGAATGTTTAAAATTTTATTATTTGCCCTCTTCTAAACCTTCACTGCCGCTGCTAGCTCGATTCAGGCTATAATGGATTCAGGTGTGTTTGTGTGGGTGTGTGTGTGTGTGTGTGTGTGTGTGTGTGTGTGCAGTACATTTAGAATTTCATAAAAAGAATTCTGCTTATTTATTTCTACTCACAAGAAGAGCATATCCTATGAATTACATATTCCAGAAATACTTTAAATTTCTAACCTTTCTCAGAAGGTTCATTAAATTTTGTTTTAACCATTTCCTAGAAAAAAGGCCAGGCAGGGGGTTTATAAACTAAGGGTGTTTCCAACGAGGGGAGTATAATTGACGTCATCCCTCGCATTCAATCTGTCATTCTGTTTCCCTTTCATGGTATGAAAACTTTATAAAAGTCAAATTTGTGGTGGATATAAGATAAATACTTAATGATTTGTAAGAAAACCACTTATGTAGAATTGGGCATATTCTTGAAGGACCGATGGCTGAAAAATACATGAGAAATAATTTCATTATTATTAAAGTTAAGGAAAATTGTATAAAACTAATTTTTTCCCCGATTTATTGATTAATATCACCAATCATGGTAATTGCACATATATCATGTACCAATATTAATTTCTTGGCCAGAATAATATTCCTAAAATTATATAAATCCATATTGAGTGGGTAAATTGTGTCACGAAACTGCTTAACTCACTATAATATCACTCACCGGGCATAAAAATGCCAATATTAAATCATAAAAAGGGGCTCAGGTTAGCCATGCGAGTTAAAGCGTTGACGTTTACGTCACATGGCAAACCTAGAGTGGCGAGTTTGATTCTTGCCTGGGCAAAGGAAATTATTTAGTGACGAAATTCATTAAATAACATCCTAAAATCCCACCCTGGCTAGAAAAGGGTGGTAACCTGTAGATAACCCGTCCCAATTAGTCTGAGTTGCAAAAAGTGGACGTTAATAAATAATAATAATAAAATCATACAAAGATTTTCACGCAGAACTGTTTAGTTGAAGGCATAATGTAGAATGTTGTTGCTGCACCTTAGCCCTGATTTCTTCTGAAACGAAATGGGAAGAAAGAAGGCCACAAACATTTTCTGTGTTTTACCTTTGCCTTCTCATAACCATATACAAATGTTACGTTTTCTTCAGGAATGGAGTGAATTAGACTCTAAGCAAGATCAAGTTGTAAATGATAAATATAGATACATTGATTTCGAATTATTTTGAATTCTACATTTAATTTTCCCCGAAAATTCCAAATCTATCGGAAAACGTCAGACAAAATGTCAGAAATAAATAGTATTGAATTAATTTAAAATCCTGTGAAAATATCGCAGGATGGGGGATATCGGATTTAGTAAATTTAAAATTAATCACCCTCTCCCCTAATGCCCATCTGGAGCCCGGATCCTGTCAAGCAGGGCTCGTTATTGATTCCAGAATTTAAAAAACAATTTACCCCTGGCAAGACATCTGTGACCCAGATATTTTTTATATATTTTTCTTTTATCGTTGCCTGAATTGGTAAATAAATAATTTTAGAGAAAGAAACATAGGATTCTAAAAGAAAAATGGTTGGAGCTCTGGTGTTTGTTGGCTCATAAAAAATTGTAAATTTGTGTAAACAATAAAGCTATTTAGCCACTGATTATCAGTAATAATATGTGAGTAGAAATGTATTTATTTTCATTAAATGATAATATAACATAATAGGATCCTTCAAGTATTTTTTGAGTTTTCTTTTAAAAATTAATGATATTGTGTATAATATTAAATTAATTTCTAATTATTTATCTATTAATTTAATAATACTTAATATAATAAATTAATTTCTTTAACAATCTTTAGAACACTCTAAATATATTACGTTCATTTTCAATTTATTGATATGGTTATGTTATTAGTCGGAGATTTATTAAGTGGTATGTTTTAGAAGAGATGAGAGACGTTTCCACATTTGGAAAAGAAAATACCTGATCTTACATCATTATTCGACCTATTTTCTTGATAAATATTTTGTATATGGAGCTATAATTTCTACCTATTTATTTATTTATGGGAACTCAACAGAATGGAGTTAGTATGAAGTGGACGTTAATAAATAAATAATAAATTAAATTATCTAAATTAAAAAAAATAACATCATATGAATATAAACAATAAAAAATGAACAAAAGCCTGGTATTGAAATGAATCAGAAAATACAGAAAAGGCAGATTCTCATAATGAGAATCTTAAGTGATTAAATAATTTTCTCTAAATGTTGGACGTAAGCCAATTCAATAAGAATAAGCCTTCCCTTTCATGTCCTTTTAATATCTGCCTAATTAGCTGACTGTTAGGGCTGGACATTATTTATAAATTCTAGAAATGCTATCAGGAAGGGGATCTGAGAAGCACTGATAAGGGTGGTTGATAACAGGAACAGAGAGAGAGAGATGCTATCGCCTCATTTGTGTAATTACTATGGCAGAGTTCTGGCGGGAACCAAGGGCGCATGCTCTAGCTCTTCCCGCCTTATTTCATTTATGTGCAGATACCATTTTTGATAATTTTAGTGAATTATTTTCTCCTCGTTACGTTCGAGAATACCCATTTTAAACAGGGATATATAATTTGATAACGTGTTATTGCAGCAAGTATACGTATATGTGGAATTCCAATATACAGAGCTGACAGTAAGATCTAAGGGTATCAGTTTTTTGGTCTCCATTGAGTAAAGAAAGATTTATTATACAGTCTTAACATAAATTTAATATGATTGTTAATCCTAGTTCTAAGTTGAAAACAATCAATAAAATTAAATATTTATTTGACCCAAAACTTACATTAATTATTATGTAGAATTAATGTTATATATTTACATGCATTTATGATAATATGGTTATCCAGGGAAGGTTGTTCACATATTACATCCCGTAGCCAGAGCTGTATATATATAATATATATATATAAGGGAAACGGTGTGAATACGTTTTTTTTCTGTAATCGTTGAATAATGGTAACATTACTAAACTGAAATGAGTGAAGAAAGTGAAACATTTTGCAATAGAGTGAAGAAAGTGAATTGCCTTCTTAATTAGTAATAAGTATAAATTAAAAAAATAATTTGAAGTTGGAAATTAAATGCTTTTAAATGTTTCTTAACATTGTAAGAATTTATTTTAACAAAATAAATTGAAATGTGAATGAATTATTGATGGAAATAGTCAATATATTTTAAAATTTAAATATAATAATAATTACCTTCCTTGTTTATAACCTGCACTTGTTTATAACTGCACTACTTCACGATCATCAATAGTTGTTTTATAACTATGCTTATAACCTTTCACAACCATGCTTATAACCTACCAACAACATACCATAATCTTCACAACATCCTAATTTTGTTCATATTCTGGTTAGATCTGATCATGTATTACACAATTACAGAAAAAATGTAATATTACACTCGTGACGAAAGTAGAATTTACAACTCTCGTGAAATTACCACACTCGCTTCGCTCGTGTGGGTAAATGTTTCACTCGAGTTGTAAAATGATGTACTTTCGTCACTTGCATAATAAATAACTATTATAGGTTTCATAACATATGAAGAACAATTACATTAAAATTGGTTAGCGTGTGAGTCTGTCTGTCAACCCGTTCGCTACTCAATCACACAAAAATGATTAGGAGGAATTCTATGAAATTTTATATTAGTGATTTAACTATTAGAAGTAACAACGTAGACTGTATGAGTATCCTAATTTTCAAATTCGATGTGAAACCACCAATTCAGGTATATATTTGTTTTTATGGGTTTTTTGGAGAAAAAAAATATATTGTACGAATTGTGTCTAAAATAACGACCTTGGTTCTAATTCATTATTTGTAAGGTAAAGTGATCAAGTCTTCAGTATCTGATAATTTCTTTAAAATGTTACCTAAGGCAAAGCGTTGGTGTCCCACTCAACACCGCCTTCATCCTAACTGATGTAAATCTTCGACCAGGGTTGAATATTTTAATCAGAGCTGATTGGCCGAAGTGCCTGAAATATCGCAGCCATCATAGCAGATTATCATGAAGGAAAAAGACGGAAGTGTAGTCTTCAATCTGATGGAAGTCCTAAGCTTGAATATTTATTCAAACAGTGGGTGTTTGGCTGAAAACCTGCCTATTTAATTTAGACAAATTGTTTTCTTCTATAATTAGAAATAAGGTTTGACATATTTAATATCAACCTTGCCTTTCGAACAGCAATGTGCTAAATTTTGAAGACTACAATTGAAGTGGACACACCAATAACTCAAAACTTTCCTGACTTTTTTTTTTAAGGCCATTTCGACTATATGTGCACAACAATCTGCCCGCGGTAAGATTTGATCCGGCACGCGAGACATTTAAAAAACCCCAATTAAGCAAAAATATTACACTACCTACTCCAAATGAAGAAGATGAGGAGAAATTTGTACGTCTGGTAGTACTTATAAATGCGAACAGTTCTTTTCAATGATGAAAGTTAATAAATCAAAACATCGTACAAGGCTGACTGACGACAATTGGGGAAACTCTTTACGTTTTTGTATCAATGGAATTAATCCAAGCATCTATGGATTCTTTTCAAAATTCAAGCTCAAGGGTCTCATTAATTAAGTGTTGCTATTTAACTTTCGTTGTTTGTAATAATTCCAAATTTTATGATTTAATTATAATGTTTTACCTATTTTTTTTTTCATTTCATTTTGTTATTTTAATAAATTGTATTATAATTACATTGTCGTATAATTTCATGTCTGATATCTATCGTTAAAAATTATGAACACTACTTTAAAATGCACTAATTTTAAAAGCGGAAGGCGAACGTATTTGCCAATAATGTTTAGCTAATAACATGTCAAAGGTTGCTCGCTCATACCTGATTTATATATATTTTTTTGAAGTTCTCAAACTTGGTGTTTTCATCGTTTGCGTTTGAAAATTGTTGATCGTTAACGCAGGTTAGCTATTAAAATAAAGTCACTCACGCAGCGGCTGCGTAAACTAAGCAGATTTCCCACATGCTGGTATAACACATTTGTGATCTCATCTTATTAAATATCCTTCGTTTTTATCTAAAAATCCAAAGAGGGGGAGGGTGTAAAACCCACATAATTCTTGAATTACGAAAAAAGTAAAAAACAGCAATTGTAGAGCATTAATAGTTTAACGAGATTAATTCTATAACATTTTAAAAATTCCTTCACGAGTTTTACCGCATTAGCTGATTTTCCTGAAGGGCCCTTACAATATCCCTGTATCCCAGGTATTTTTTTAATTTATTTTTTATTACAAAAATATTGTTTTACGTGAAAATAAATATATTAATATACTAAAATATAATAAAGTGGTATAAATTTCTCTTTCTATTTAACCTGGTTCCCAGCCCTCCCCCACCACTACACTTTGCCCCATCTTGAAGCAGTGCAAGTAAGACGAGCCGGTGTTTACTTTTAAAGTCTCAAGAGGGAGTTTGCTCTTAATTATCCGCTCTCGATTCCAGCTCCCACCTCCCACTAGCTGAGATCCCACCCCACTTCGGAGTTGGTATTAGCTCACCCGCTCAAAGCTTTCTCACAATGTTTGTAGGCAAACCTCATTACCTACTTAACTCGTCTTTATTACAAGTAAATCATCTCAGTCCGCCTTCCGCGAGTTTAAACAGACCTTATAATTAAATTCAACACTGAATATATTAAAATATGGAGAAAACCCAATAAGTCATTAAGTCAACACTAATTAGTAGAATCAATTATGAATATAAAAGAAAACCAGAAATATGGCTGATTAATAAGCCCTACCGCAGCACATAAACGTTCTCAGCTGTTCTCGACAATAAGGAAGAAGATAGACAACAAGAAAAGTCCGTACGCAGGGGATGCGTTAACTAAGCAGATTTCCCGAGTGCTGCTATAGATCTTATCACACTCCACATATTCTCTATTTCTATGTAAGTAGCTGAATAGTAGAAGGGAGAGGGGGTTACTCAGGGGAAAAAAGTACGAATAACATTTAAGTTACATTAATATTTCAGATACAAAAAAATCTATAGAACAACAATTGTAGAACATCAATAGATTAACGAGATTGGTTGAATAATATATTACGATCGATTCGAAAGAAGAACGATAAATCTTAATAGTTGGCGTCATCACGTGGCGTATTTACAAGTGTCTCGTAAAGTAATAGTTCTTTGAAAATCATATATCGTAGTTAACCTTGGAATCAAGTGGTTCATGATATAACAGCTTATGGTTAATATGACAATAGTAGGAGTGGTGGTTTACTGATGTCGGGAAACTAAAATATGGAAATATCTCTGTTAATATTCAATATAGAGAAAAAATGTATATAACAACATTTATACAACATTCCATTTGCAATAATATTGATTCCATACAATTTATCGAACGCAGTTATTTAGAAATTCCCTCGTCTAACCCCCCCCCCCCCTCTTGTCTAATTTCAGCCGTTAACGAATTGGATTTTCATTTTTACATGGAACGTTTAAATATCGAGTTTGGTAGCGATCAGATAAAAACTGCGACCACTAAAGCTTTAATATATATACGTATATACACATGTATATTAATTAATTCATAAATTTAGAAAGAACCCTATTTTTGTCATCTCCTGAGTAGGGTCGATGGATATTCGAAGAAACGTTTCGAAAATCCCATCATGACGATAACCTGAATAACTGATTTTTCAAAGGGAAACCTGTTAAAAATTGAAGACATATTAATTCAAGAATATCCTTCAAACAGAGAAACGTGTCATTTTCAGTTTTAAAACTCTTTAAAGCTCGGCCTGAATGTGTTAAATCTATTAAAAAATATTCATTACTTAAAAATAAATGAAATGGCTTCAAAGAATGTTTTTTCACCTCAGTTAAAGACTATCAAAAATCTTGGTGTGTTCAATATGTGGTGTCATAAGTTATTTCGTGAGTATGCGAGTTCACATTCTTGTTAGTATTGCCTAATGTCAATATGCCCGGGTATCCAGTACAGTAGGTATGTATTCTTTAGTTTAATGGTAGAATAGTTACCACTAGTATTATATTTCCTCCTGATGAGGCGTCATGTGGACGCGAAACTAGGAGAAATATAAAAATGATTTTAATACCTATTCGTGGCTTTCTTTTTTGTTGAATTTTCGCAATCAGATTGTTAAGTGTGCCTTTATATGTATTTTTTTATCATTAATAGATTAAGTATACTTATTACTGTAGATGATTTAGGATAAATTGCTATTATATACTTGAGGTTACATACCTTAGTAGTGAAAATATAGTTATGACTCTATTTTATGTTTATTCAACTTGGACGTACCTGAAAAAAAAATATACAGAATTTATTAATATTGAAATAATAATATAACTTATATTAATATAAGCAATAAAGAACCTCGAAATTACTCTTATATAATTAATTAATACCTCCTACAACACAATGCATTGTTAAAAACACTAATTCAGACTAAAGTATTAAGGGTGAAATATTTTTACGTTTGTGTTGAGCATTTCTAACGTTTATCTAATATCGATGATGACACTTTTTGTTTTCTTGAAAGCTTTCAATTATTGAAGTTTATTGATTATCTGTTGAATTTGTCAACATCACTTCCCACTACAATGACAATTTTTTATTTATTTTGTTGATGATGTCAATTCTGAAGATTAAATCCATTGTCTTGTTCACAAAGGAAAGTTGATAGTTATATTCTGAATGAATTTTAAACAGGATTTCTGTGTACATGTTGGGTGTGTGTGTGTGTGTGTGTGTGTATTTGAACATGTAAATACATTTTTTAAACTATAGTAATGAGACATACGTATTTAGAATTTTCGATTTTGTTTTTCTTTAAATGTTTACTAATACGCATCCAGGATATTTAATAATTTCTTCTAAAAATTTATTTTATGCAGTTAGTTATTACAAATAGAATAAGTATTTCGAATTTATTACATCCTTATTTTTTCCACTTTAGAAATACATTTATTTGGCATTCTTGATTGCACAGGTTACACCTACTTTTATAACATTGTGAATGATAAAAACAGAAGAAAAGATTATGATAATAGAAATATTTATTAGTTGAAAAGTGGTTGATTTTATTTGTTTGTATTTCCGTACAACTTTCTTTTTGATAAATTGAATTTGAAGAGTTTAATATTAAAAAAGTTTTTAGAATTTTCAGCTTTAACATAAGATGGCGGAAGGAAATTTAAAAGTATTCTGAATTGCATTCAATATTGTGGCAGGCTAGTAAAACAAGATATTTTAAACATTTTTGCCAAGCCGATAAAGAACTAAATTTTTGTTTCGACGAACATTTATTTAAGTTCCTGTAAAAATAAATGTGTAATAATAAATATTATAAAATATTCTCAATTAACAAATTATTATTCTTTTAATTATTTTTTTGGATAGATAGTTGCATCTAATCTTAATAGTATTGTGAACTTTGTGTCATAAAGTGGTAAAAGGTAAATTAATTTAATATAAACAAAGTTTTTGATACGGCTACTTTTAAAGGAAGTGAAACATTACATCTTAGTAGTTTATACAAAAAGAATTTAATATCAACTTTCCCTAGTAACTCGTGATTGTTAATTTAGATAAAGTTTTCAAAAATATTGACCATTAAACATATGTTCATCCCACATTCGAGACAAGTCATCTTCGTATCTTAATGAAATCTAGACTGGAAACACTTGTTGTTTCTTCTTGAAGGGAGAGGAAATAATAAAACATGACGTGAACATGTATAACTCGCCTTAGAAAAAAAATAATGAACGAATAAAAACGCTAAGGAAGAGGCAATTAAGTTGGCTCCTGCCGCTGACAAATTAACATGGGTGGGAAAGGATCTGACAGGTTTTACATAAGGAATTAGGCGGGGTTTGTCTTGAGGGGAAGCCACGTGGGCACGAAACGTCAAATCCGTAGCGCGGCTAAATAAATTCGTAATGACATAATCGTTAGAAATGGTCGCTACTTCTCCCCTTTCGGATTGAACGACTCTTTTAGAATGCAGATAGCAAAGAGGGTCGAGAGAAGAATTTATTTAATTTTTTTTCTTTTTTTCCCCCCTCAAGAAGAAGCCAATAAAGGGGAGGGGGCAGTAAAATTTTATCATTTATAAATGGCGAATGCGGAAGGAAATTTAATGTAGAAGAGAGCTCTAATCCAGGGCTGGGTATAATGCCTTCTGTATTAGCCGCCAATAAAGCTATTTTATTGAATATTTCTGGGGGGGGGGCGGAGAAATATTATTTATTTCTTTTCAAGACAATTTCACTCAAAAATATCACACTCTAAAGAGTTCAGACCAATTGAAATAAATAATTCTTCTCACTGTGAAAAGATTTTATCTTCTTATTTTTATTCGGAATCTTGCACTTCCTGAATTATGTGCAAACTCAGTCATGACTTTTCTCAGGTTTTGCAATTGCTTCAGAGAAACAATAAAAAAAAATTAAAATATGAAGAATTAAAATTTTCATAGCTTCCATACTCATAAGAAGTTTGACTACTTTTCCTTCGATCAGGATCAATAAATACGCCTAGTCCTTTATACTTGCTATAATATATGCAGAGTTGACTTTCAGAGACCGAGCTCCATCATCAGTGCCTCCTGAAAACAAACTTAGGAAATAACAATCATAGCATGGTCAAAAGTGTGTAAAACGTCGTCACAGAAATAGAAACATGTAACATAAAATTTGTACATTTAAGCTTATATTTCCATATTTAAATGTTTCAATATTTCCTAACATCGAATCAAAGGAGAATACAATTGATAAGGATCAGTAAGAAGGCCAAGTCCTCTACTGTTTTTTAATGTAATGCAGAGTGCACTTTCGGAATCAACGCTCCATCCTCTGTCCCTGCTGACAAACACAACCTCGAGTTAATTTAACATTCATAGCATGGCCAAGTAAAATACAGTCATAAAAACCAACACAAAATAAAGAGTAAAAACAATAGAAAATCTTAAAACTAGTCAACTACTAAAAATTAAAGCCAAAACAATAGAAAATCTAATAACAAGTCAACTAATAAAAGTTAAAGTCAACTTTTTGTTTGTTGTGTTTGTTTTTATTACTGTTGTTTATTTGGCCATACAGTGAATGTTAAATCAACTCAAGGTTGTGTTTGTCAGCAGGCACTGAGGATGGAGCGTTGACTCCGAAAGTGCACTCTGCATAATATTAAAAATCAGTAGAGGACTTGGCCTTCTTATTGATCCTTATCAATTGGTTCTTCGACCATCCAGCATATTCCAGAGAGAATACAATTGATAAGAGAAAATTAGATTCAAGGGAATAAACAGATAGCATATCAACCCTTTAAAGATCACCAGTAGCAATATACGCGTTCAAAATAGGAACGATTTTACATTTTGCTTACATACATACTCAAACCGGTAATTATTGTTCAATGGAACAATGGAGTAGCATATAAACATTAATACCAAAAAAAAGTCCGTCACGCAGGGGCTGCGTAAACTAAGTAGATTTCACACGTGAAGTTATACAATAGAGAAATTCCATTCGAGAGCCGAATAGTTACGGCAAAAGGCCGTTATCGGCCCAAATTTAATCAAAATGTCAATGTCTCGGTTAATATTCAAGATAGAAATTAAATGTATAGAACAATATTTATAGTAAATTTAATTTAAAATAAGATTGGTTCTATACACTTTTGTGATCCGACGTATGTTAACGGAGATATTTCGAATTTTCGAAACCCCCCTTTAAACCCTTCCTCCCACTGGTCTGAATTCAGCCATTAACGAACTTGATCTGTCTTTTTGCATAAAACGTTTAAATATCGAGCGTAGTTACGATCAAATAAAAATTACGACCGCTAGAGCGTTACCAGAAAAATATATATATATATATATCTATATATATATATAAATATATCTATATAGAGAGAGAGAGAGAGAGAGAGAGATATGTATATAATTTTGAACGGACCTCATTTTCGTCATCTCCTGGGTAGGATCGATGGACATTTGAAGAAATGTTTCGAAACTCGCATCATGAGTACGACCTCAATAGCTGATTTCCCTGGAAATGGCTGGAGGAAATCTGCTAAAATGGTTTGCTAAGTTTGGAGTGCAGTGCTGGTGCAAAAGTTGGTTTCTTTAGATCAGAGAATATAATAGATTATTATCTGGATTTGGCGCAAAAGCACCAGAACAAGTTGGACTAAAAAGAACAGGAATGTTAAATTTTTTTAAACATTATTAATTTTCAGCCTCCAGTAAGCCCGCTTTCCTACTCATGTCAAAATAGTAATACGCTGTTATATCACGAACCACTTAATTCAAATCAGAAATATACTAAATATTGTATTCAAAAGACCTTTACTCTCCGAGACACATGCAAGTTCGTTAAACGATTATGTCACCAACTTAAATTTTACGTCTGTTCAATTTAAATATTGAAGCGGTAATAAAACTGCACCAGTCACATTTGTTATCGACTAAGCCAACCAAGGATGCCCCCTGAAGAGTGCTGAGCTCTATTGCCTACTTGTGTAAACACTACCTGAGAGGACATCCTTGGGTTCAAAGCTCAAAGATAAGGAACAGGATCAGAACAGTAGAGTGAGTAGGACAACAGGAGAGAGTTGAGTCTCTCATAAGTGAAGCTTTAGTTTCTTTCTCACACCCTTTTTAACATCATTGAGTAATGGAAGGAGCATCCAGGAAAGACCAGGATGGAGGAAGAAAGAGGGAGAACACAAGAACATCATCACAATTTCATCAGCATCCCTTGAAGTAATCATTAATCTACTAACATACGAACACATATATGCCCTGCAATAGTCCATCCCCCAATATCATGTAACTATCCAATATAATATTTATAGTAATAACCATCTTATGCATCAACATGGTCCTCCGGTATTAAATCATATACAACTTCCATGAACCAGCACCTCTCTTAAAATATAGCAAGCCGTAAGCGGGTAAGGCCGAAGGGCTTGTAAATACAACGTTGTTTCGAAAATGTTTATTTAGTCATTAGCATACTCTACATTTAGCCGTTTCAGTCGACACGAAAGATCATATTGGTTAATGGCAGAAATCTGACTTGGAAAAGTGTGGGTATAAAGAGAGGGAAAATTCAAAATATTTCCCCTATTATGCCTGGGTTCGAAAAATGTTGTAAAACCAATTTTGTTAAACTATTGATGATATACAATTGTTGTTATATAATTTTTTTTCGTAACTTAAGTATTAAGTGAGTTTTATGTAGTTTCTCCCCCCTCCTCCCTATAATCATTACATTATTAGATATAAATAGAGAATATTTGGTGAGATGAAATCACGAGCCAGTTATACCAGCTCTTCGGGAACCTGCTTAGTTTTCGCAGTCCTTGCGTGAAGGACTTTTTTTTAACCTTTTGTAGTTCTGCGCTTTCTCTAGGAACAATGAGGACTATTGTTACAAACTTGGTTCAAGACGTCATTAATAAATACCGCCTCGGCATAAGGTAGGGCGGAAGATGAATTCCATTTTTGTTCAACTCGGGAGTTTGAGACCTATAAATTAAGACTCATAATGTTAGCAAAAGCAGACAAAGGACCCGAATAAAAAGGCTTGAAGAGTGGGGGACAAAGCGAGCAAGAAAATGGGTATAGTTCTTTAAGGATATAAATATTCATTAAAATAGAGAACAATGGGTCCTGGCTGTGTCCTGGAACTGCGCACACATATCCTCACCCCCCCCCCACCAAGGACCTTTTTCCGAATTGGAAATTAACTTTCCAACTAAGGCACCTTCCATAGCTTCTATCCCTTTGTTAGGACTCTCCTAATAGATTATGCAAGCTAAACGAGAGGGCCGTCTTAAACGCACATACTATCATACATATATATATATATATATATATATATATATATATATATTTATATATATATTGAACGTGTTGCCTTACTGGGTCAAAATTGATTAAATTTTACTGACTTTTTAAAAAAAACAACAACAAACTTTTGACGTATTTTATCTTGTTTTTTAACATTTTTTATTTATTTAATTAGTTTATGCCACACGTCATAGGTACTTGACATGGTCTGCTTAGAACAATCTATTTATTACGTCATGTAAACCTTATTTATATAGTATAGATAATAATCATTAAATATTTATGGTAATCTCATATCCGTACTTTGCCTATTAGAATATAATAAAAGTTATCCCTTTTAAATTTTCGTATGTATGTTGTAGATCTATTGTATTATAATTCTATAAGTATTGGTAAAGGTTTATATGTTGTAGATGTGTTAATGTGTGGAATATATTGGCTTCTGTTAGTTAGTAGTTCCATCATATCGTGGGCTATCTCAAGGTAATATAAACACCACTCTGTTGCACTGTATTTAATTAAAAATGTCCAATATATGTTTTCAGCCCTGATGAAAAGAAATGATAATTCTCGAAATATTGGCCTAAACTAAAACTTCTTTCATCAACATTGACCACTAACCTCAACAAACAACCTCACCGTCTATCTATATAACCTGGTCGAAAACATCACAACAATTCTATATGTATGCAATATTGAATGGACCACGTTTGATGGACATTTGAATTTTTTTTTCCAAAACCGCATCATCATTAACTACCTCACAAGGTGATTTTCATTAAAGGAAATCTGGTAACACAATTGAAAACGGCTGATTCAATTCAGCCATTTTGTTTAGAGAAAGATAGCGGTCCGCCTTAATGAAACGGCCCGTGGTGTCCCAGAAGGCAGAAGGAATGCACCCAGGCCTTATTGCAGTCAAAAATTAATGCACTCTCCAAGAAGGAGAGCCGAGAGTTGTTCTACTCCAGCCCGTATAAGGAACATTTTCCAATTCCAGCTCCAGTACCATCAATCCTTTCCAGCATCACCGCCTTTTCCGTACCTACACTATATATATGAATCAGGAATGTATTTTATCCGCTATGCCCATTTTAGTTTTAACTTATACTTGATTTATATTTAAAAAAAAAAAAAAAAAAACTTATTATAACAGTAATTTCTCGATGTCGGAGCAGATGTCTCCCGTAACCAGTTTTATAGAGCAAAGTATAATCTTGGAGCATTTTTCACTCACTAATGGCGGCTTGTCTAAGAGCGTTTTCTCCATAAATAAGTACTACTTCATTTTTTTTCTTTGCGTGTGGGCTGAAAATCTATGCTTTTCCCACGGTTTTTAAAAATTTAGCAAATGAATGAAATCCATTTCTTCCAGCAATATTAATTAAATGTCAAAATTAGAAAGATTAGCCTTTCCTTAAAGCTGAACTGTGATGGTGGGTAGAGGGTCAAAGTGATTCTTTCCTAGCCCAGTCCATCTCACCGTAGGCTGGTGTATAGAAAATTTAAAAAAATATGTTAAAAAAATGCCGGGTTGTTGATAAAAATTAAATTATATTGTACTTCATTTATAAAATAGGTAGTAATAAGGATGAATTTGCATACATATGCTTACAAATAAATGAGCTAAATTAACTCAAGTGATAATTAATATAAACGTTAGTTATAAATTATCTGTTAATTATAAATATAAAAAAATGATTATTTGACTAAATTAAATGAAATAAATGTTTTCTCATTACATGAAAACATGAATTAATTTGTTATACAGTCTTGGATTTTGAGTAATTTTACTTCTTTTAAATTACCTAAAATTACTTAGTATTAACTCATTAATAACTAATGTGACCATTCAAACGAACGGTAAAAAAAAAAAATGATGATCGTATTTTGCGAGAATCGATCCACGCCAATGAAATAATAAGACACTCACCGTCTGGGTGAAGGCAGGCGGATGAATCAGGTACCTGATACTGGATATCAATGGAATTCCACCTCCCCGACGGCCAGCCTGGAACTGCTGGGCTCCAAAAAGAATATTTTTCTCCAAATGCAGAAATGCCTTGGGCTTGATAAAGTTTTTGGAACATGGAGAAACTGGAGCGTGCAGTCACTTGGCCAGCAGAACAAATACACTACTTAACGTATGTCGATTGTCATCAGCTGGGTACCGAAAGGTGCCGAGCAATCCCGACTACGCCCGATTCAAGAAATGCACTATCTTAATGAACTAAACATCTAGATTATAAATATAAAAATAACTTTTTATACAAATGGGTTGGCCACAACAAGAACAAATAAAATATATGTTTGTATGCGATTTCCAACGTATAGTATTTGTAGGTACACCTTTAATGTATGTCTAACTTGCTATGGACGTACTGATAGATCTGAGATAAACAGACAAGCGAAATTAGCAACAAGGAAAATATCGATGGAGATTGACAAATTGAATTCCCGTGACGTGAACAACTTTATAATACACTCTGTACTCCATGACTTGCAAATTCTCTGCCTGAACCCATACTGCTTGTCTCGACAGATAATAAACGAATGCTCAACATTCAGATTCCTAAAATTACATACTTAGCAAGGAGAAATAAAGTAATTTTAACAATATTTAGCATAGGACAAAAGTTACGATCACATTTCAGTATTAACTTTTCAACATGTCCTGACAGAACGTAGAAAACATCATTACTTCGAAATTCAAAATGACTGAAATGAGCTACTGAGAGATGTATAACTAAAGACGTGAGTTCGATTCCAATAAGAATTTATGTCACGAACTCAATAAATAAAACCCTTAAGGGTTACAGGTTAACCATGTGAGTTAAAACGTTGTCCTTAATTTCACATGGTAAAGCTAAAGTTGTGTGTTCGATTCTCCTCTGGGAAATAGGATTTTATTTAGTGACGTACTCATTGCGTACAAAATCTTTAGGCCCACCCTAGCTAGAAAAGTGTGTTGACTTGTAGAAAACCCGCCCCAATTGACCACACAAAAAGTCCGTCATGCAGGGACTCCGTGAACTAAGCAGATTTCCCGCGTGGGTCACCTATTTTCATTTAACTCAAAACGTAAAAGTTCCATCTGAACAATATTTGGTTTTTAGGCTTCATATAAAGTGCTTCATAATACAACGGATTATTCTTAATATGGCATGAGTAGGAGTGGGGGTTTACTGATGACCGAAAACTAAAAAAAATAATCAAGATATTGAAAAAATATACAAACCAACATTTACAGAACATGTAATTTGCAATAAGATTCGTTTTATACACTATTTGATCCGACGTATAATTACGGCAATATTTCGAATTTTCGAAATCCCCCTCTGTAAACCTCCTGCCCGATTTCAGATTTTAACGAACTTGATCTTTATTTTTACATAAAACGTTTAAATACCCAGTTTGGTAACAATCAAACAAAAATTACACCCCCATGAGCGTTAACAGATATATATATATATATATATATATATATATATATATATATATATATATAAACATTTTGAATGGACCTCATATTCGTTCTCCTGGGTAAGATCGGTGGACATTTGAAGAAATTTTGCGAAAATCCCATTATGAGTACACCGCAATGGCTGATGTTCCCTAAGGGAAATCCAGCTAAAAATGGACGTTAAGAAATAATAATAATAAAATCATTAATTCCAGGAGTTGTTAAAAAAGGGTCGTAAGTAACCTGTAGATAATCAGTCTCAATTAACAGCAGTAATATAAATTACATTTAACATTTTGACCAAAGCACTTGAAGACAATGATCATATACTTCTAATTAACCGACACTACTTAATCAGGTCTTTTGGTTATTTTTTTTTTTTGTTATTATTGATTAGTTCGTTGATGTTTATGTTATCAACTACCCTTAACGCCCCCTAAATTATGTGAAATAAATAAGTTCAAATAATTTTTTTTCTCTCAATAATCAAAAATGTCATTTGTTTTCTTAATGAGTTCTAAAATGCTTTGATGTTTGATTATGACTTATATTTTACCTTGAATTCACTTTTTGTCATGGAATTATTTAATTATGTGTCTTTGGTTCTTTTGAAATTTTTATTTCCTGTTAACGTTTTTTCTTGAAGGTGTTATGTAACTCATCAACACTGTGAAGTTTTACTAATTAAATAAATATGTAATAAGGATTATACTATTGTTTTCATATCGGACATACAAATCCAAAGACAGAGTTATAGCGCACTACAAGAATTGAACAGTGGGCCGTTGGAATCCATTCCAGCGAGGATAGAAATTCAGGGCATAAATAATGCATTTGGAAACCCAATTACATTTTGGCGTACCTCGCTGGCCGCTCCCGCTCCTCATATACCCGCACCGCAAAAACAACTCCCGCCGATTTGAATAATTTATAACTAGCAGTTAACATTATTTCTTGTGGGTAAAGTGAACTGAATAAATCAGCAATAAGAGAGAGTAAGTAACCTAAATGGAGTTGCAACACAGGCATATGACCGCTTTCGTAATGAGCATCGGAAATTTATTTATTGGAGTAATTTTTAGTTTTTAAATCCTACACGAATAATTCCCTATCATTAATTAATGAGCATTGAATAATTCAAGGCGTTTTTTCACCTGTTTCCTCATACATCTTGTTTCTACTTAACATGATCTATGCCTGCTTTCACTATTCCTAGAAGGTTGAATGTCATTCTATCGCATGTATGAGACTAATTGGTTTCAATTTTGTAGTATTAGCAGATTCCCCTTAAGGAAAATAAGCTATTGAGGTTGTACTCATGACGCAATTTTCGAAAAATTTCCTCGAATGTCCATCGATCTCACCTAGTAGATGACAAAAATGAGGTCCGTTCAAAACTGTATATATATATATATATATATATATATATATATATATATATATATATATATTTGTCTGTTACTGCTCTAGCGTTCGCAATTATTGTTTAAACGTTACGAAACTCGATATTTAATCGTTTTATGCAAAAAGACAGATCTAGACCGTTAATGGCTGAAATCAGACCAGTGGGAGGGGTGGTTTAGAGGGGGGATTTTAGAGAATTCAAAATATCTCCGTTATTATTCGTCGGATCAAAAATTTGTAAAGAATTAATCTTATTGCAAATTAAATTTACTATAAATATTGTTCTATACATTTATTCTCTATCGTGAATATTAACCGAGATATTTGCATTTGTGCAGTATGTTTGGTCGGTAGAAGTCAGCTATATACGGGACTTTCCGCCGAAAGCGAGTTCGTGAATTAGTTTAGAGATTCGTTACTACTACTGCTATTAGTAAGCAGATTTCTCTATTATAAAACTTCACGTGGGAAATCTGCTTAGTTTACGCAGCCCCTGCCTGACAGACTTAACGTAAATAACTCGGATCAAATAATGGTTGTTTGTTTGGTAAGGTTTCAGGGCGAAAAACTACCAGGTTATAATCGCCCTGTAATATCTATAACTCGCGTTTTGATATCTTCATCCATATCGCCATTTTAACAATACGAACAAAGATAAAAAAACTTGTAATTTAAATTTCTTTGTATAAATTCATAATTTTCACAAAATTAAACAATTTATCTAGCTCTTTGGGGTCATCTCCAAGGGCCACTGCTATATCATTGGAAATATTGCATTCGTTTCGAATATCTGTATACTTATGGCATTCCATTAATATGTGGTAGATAGTCAAGTCTGTGTTACACTTCCGAAATCGGGAGTTGATCTTTTTTCATAACTCTGCGTAAATCTTGAGTGCGCTATTCAGAGTCTTCCTAGTATGACTTCATCTCTTCTGTTGTCTCTTGTCGAATATTTCCATGGACGGATGGAGGTTTTAATAGTTTTTAGTTTATTGTTCTGGGTTTCGTTCCACATTTGTTGCCAGTTTTTATCAATTTCTTCTTTGAGTGGTTGATAGAGTTCTGCAGATGTAATTGTTGTTGGGGTGATGGAGTCGAGTTGGTGGGCTTCTCTGGCTGCTAAATCTGCTTTTTCATTTCCATCTATTCCCACGTGGCTTGGAATCCACGTCAAATAGACGAACCTTTTTAACTCTCGGAGCATTTGTGTATAATTATGTATTTTTTGAACTATTGGATTGTTTGTAAACACATCTTTAATACTCAATAGGACACTCAACGAGTCAGTGCATATCAGGAATATTTCTTGAGTCGAGGATCAAATAATTTGAAGAAATCTTGTGGACATAGAAATGCATTGTAATTGGTCAAATTTGTTATTGGCTAAAATTGGATCATAAAATGGTAATTTAAATTTTTAAATAGCTCTGTTATTAAGCTTTGAACCAAAAAAAGTCAGTTACGGTAAGGTCTGTAATGACTCGAGAATTTACCGATCATCTGACCTCTCAATCGGCCCACAATGGCCTTGGCTTTCAAGACTAAGATTTTTTTATTCTATTATCTCACTGGATATAGTACGTAGAAATCAAATTCTAACAAGTACGGTACACATAGAGTTCACAACACACACTATGGCGTAGCCTGTCTGTCGTTAAAGCCGAGACGTGGAACATGAGTTTTGCTTACTTGCCTTGAGTTATGGTTTTTTTACGAATTCCTTCTAGTGCAATTTATTCAGGAAACCCAATTACATTGAGACAACTATTGGATGAGCAGAGAACCGAGATTGATCCTGTGGTTGACTATTGAGAGGGGCGAACAGGTGTCACTGATGGTGTTAAGACTGTCTCCTTAATGGAATGCAATTAGTATAAATTATGGCTGCGGCTGTAGGGCGCAAATCTTGGCCCGAGGTAGGACTAGCGAGGTAATGAATAGGGCGATACCCTCGCCCATGAATAGCCAGCCCTTCATCCTCTCTTAGTAATTTCGCCCTTCTGCCGTTACACAAACTTTCTCTCAAGGCCCTTCAAGCACTCATTAGGGAGAGGGATCTACACATGTTTTTCATTGGGAACGTTATTTGGATTTGACATGTAAAGTTTCCTCCCGGACCCATTTCGACAGGTAACGACGAAAGTTTACCAGACTATGTACGGAAATGAAAACATTTGGCTCAGTATCCCATAAAATCGATTGGACGGCTTAATGCTGTTCTTGTCGTGTTAGTAGATTTCCCTTAAGGGGAATCAGCTATTGAGTTCGTACTCATGACGCCATTTTATCATTCTCTCATGATACAAATATATAGAGATAAAACTATATATTTGTCTATCACCGCTCTAGCGGTCGCAATTTTTGTTTGACCGTTACCAAACTTTTGAAATTATGCTTTTTCCAATATCTTTCTCAAAAAGTCCGTCACGCAGGGCCTACGTAAACTAAGCAGATTTCCCACGTGAAGCTATACAATAGAGAAATTTCCATACGAGAGCCAGACAATTACGGCAACGGCAGAACTAGCTTTTGGCGGGAAACTCACTCTTCCGTTATCGTCCCGTTTTTAACAAAAGTGCAAGTATCTCGCTTATTATTCAAGATAGACAATAAATATGTAGAACAATGTTTATAGTAAATTTAATTTGCAATAAGACTGGTTTTATACAAGTTTTTGATCTGGCGTATGGTAACGGAGATATTTCGAATTTTCGAAAAGTCTCTCCTCTAAACCCCCCCTCCCACTGGTCCGATTTCAGCCATTAATGAGCTACATCTGTCTTTTTGCATAAAACGTTTAAATATCGAGTTTGGTAACGATCAAACAAAAATTGCGACCAGTAGAGCGTTAACAGATATATATATATATTTATATATGTAAAATTTTCAATGGACCTCATTTTCGTCATTTCCTGGGTAGGATCGATGGACATTTGAAGACATTTTTCGAAAATCGCGTCATGAGTACGACCTCAATAGCTGATTTCACTTAAAGGAAATCTGTTAAAATTTTTATTGAATTTATCATATGGATATATTGAGAAGTTAGTATGAAACATTGATGCTACTTCAGCCGGGAATTTCTGCCCCATGCATCGATTTACAGTAGCATTTGATAACAGGTTGTGCCTTACTATCAGTATAGACGACGCCGATCTAGAGAAAGGATGTCTCCCTAAGACATAGCTCAGGATTAGAATTGTTGAGCAATTGGTAAACCATATTAGCAGATTTCCCTTAAGGAAAATCAGCTATTGAGGTCGTACTCATGACGCGAGTTTTGAAAAATTTCCTCAAATGTCCATCGATCCTACCCAGGAGATGACGAAAATGAGGTCCGTTCAAAATTATATATATATATATATATATATATATATATATATATATATATATATATATATATATATATATATATATGTCTGTTAACGCTCTAGCGGTCGCAATTTTTGTTTGATCGTTACCAAACTTCATATTTAAGCGTTTTACGTAAAAAGAAAGATCAAGTTCGTTAATGGCTGAAATCGGACCAGTGCGAGGGGGGGGTTTAGAAGGGGGGATTTTTGAAAATTCAAAATATCTCCGTTATTATGCGTCGGATCGAAAAATTGTATAGAATCAATCTTATTGTAAATTAAATGTACTATAAATATTGTTCTATACATTTATTCTGTATCTTGAATATTAACCGAGATATTTGCATTTGTATTGTGTGTGTGGTCGACGGAACCCCGCTGATGTTGTGATGTTCCGGACTCTCCGCCGAGAGCTCTGGTGGCCGTTTCCAGAACTATTCGTCCCTCGTGAATAGGTTTAGAGATCCCTTCCTACTACAGCTGTTATTAGGTGGATTTCTCTATTGTAAAGCTTCACGTGGGAAATCTGCTTAGTTTACGCAGCCCCTGCGTGACGGACTTTTTTATGTCAGAAAATTGATAAATATCTATTTCGATTATGCAAAATTCTTGCTGTTTAACAACTCCAGTTGTGATTTTATGATCCTGTATAGAAGAATCTGTTACTATTATTTTTGTAGGCAACATCAATATTAGGTAATATCTTTACCAATTTTTATTATAATCTTATTTTAAATTTTGATATAATAGAATATTTTATCATGCTTTATAATTGTAATGTAATTTGCTGAATAAATTTTCTTTACTTTAAAATAATTGGGATTTTCCATAAACAGGGATGGCTTTAAGTTAATTAATTAAAATCCTTATAGAAATATGTAATACATACTTAAGACCTACAGAGAAAAGTGGCTATACGGCGCTAAAAGTACTAGGAATCGCACGAACAATATTTGCTTAAAATATTTCTTGGAATTTTATAACATAATGCGAGCTTCGTCAGCAACACAATGGAGTAACTTCAAGTAAACAAGACAATTGTAGAAAATGAACACCGTTTCCAGACATGTTACAGTTATAACATTCTTGTTACAATGAAACAAGTCAAACTGTACGTAAATCTAATCGGGATCGACTGACAATAGTATCAGAGTTGTAGAGTCTACAGTAAACATCTAGAAACCAATTACGAATACCAAACGTATGCTGAGTGATTGTATCGCTACAACTACAAACACACAACACCTACAGTCCGAGAAACTAATTGGAACTCAGCTAAACTAACAAAACTACAGAAGTTTGTTCTGCACTATTCATAGACCGGGACTTTTGAACTTCGGGAGCTATTGATCAGACCTGCTTAGCAAGTGATTCATATAACTTGCATAGGGCTTGCTGAGGTTGGGCGGCTTATCATACAGCAGATATATGTTAGAACTCATATCGTTAGTGCCAAAGGACAACAAAACCTTTCTGAGTAATACGTTCTGAGCATTGCACATTATAATTGGACAACCAAGAATAAACTGGTAATTGAAATGATTATAGGCTTGGTGGATGACTTGCAGAGGCTAGGCACGCATGAGTGGAGCCTGAGTCCCAGGTCCTTCGAAAACATGGTCAAACAGTAAAGTAAAAAAAGTCCGTCACGCAGGGGCTGCGTAAACTAAGCAGATTTCCCATGTGAAGTTATACAATAGAGAAATCTCCATACGAGAGCCGAACAGTTACGGCAAAGGGCCGAACTAGCTTTTGGCGGTAAACTCAGTCTTCTGTTACCGGCCCAAATTTAATAAAAATGCAAATTTCTCGATTATTATTCAAGATAGAGAATAAATCTATAGAACAATATTTATAGTAAATTTAATTTACAATAAGATTGGTTCTATACAAATTTTTGATATTTCGAAAATCCCCCCTCTCTAAACCCCCTCCCACTGGTCCGATTTCAGCCATTAACGAACTTGACCTGTCTTTTTGCATAAAACGTTTAAATTTCGAGTTTGGTAACGATCAAACAAAAATTGCGACCGCTAGAGCATTAAAAGACATATATATATATATATATATATATATATATATATATATATATATATATATATATATAATTTTAAACGGACCTAATTTTCGTCATGTCCTGGTTAGGATCGATGGGCATTTGAAGAAATTTTACAAAAATCGCGTCATGAGTACGACCTCAATAGTTGATTTCCCTGAAGGGAAATCTGCTAAAAGGGGATTGTCACTACATCGTCAATATATTTGTTCATTTTTGCACACAACAGGTTATTTATGCAGTTATTTTAAAATCCTATTTATCAACTATTTGTTTACATACGATTTTCTCACATCAAATGAGAAGTATAAAAACAGAAACTAACTCCCCATCTAGGTTGATGAATTCCTCCAAGTTTAGTGTATGACGTGAAGTGGCCAGCTTGCCCCATTCCCAGGCGTATTGTTATGAGCCAACAGACAAACGATCCCTTTTTATTCAATCGAGTGTCTCCTCAATTGTTTTACAAAGCAGAGTGGCTACTGTGAAGTCTGACTTCAAAGATATGTGAAGGCACAGATAAATAAAATTAAGAGCCCAATCCCGGATTTGAAGGAGGGACCTTTAGCATTTACTGGACCTCCGTCGCCTCCACAACATGTTAAGCAGAAAATTTGGATAAGTGTTTTAATACAGTTGATATAGTGCAAAGGATGAGTATGTAAGTAATAACCCAGCTATCCCAATAGTCGTTAGTAGTTACTAGATATTCCAATAACGGTAAGAAAATACTAGCTATCCAAATAGTGGTGAGTAATTACTAGCTATTCCAATATTGGTAATTGCTAGCTATCCCAATAGTGGTAGGTAATTGCTAGCTATCCCAATAGTGGTAGGTAATTGCTAGCTATCCCAATAGTGATAGGTAATTATGAGCTACCCAGTTAGTGATACGTAATTTCTAGCTACCCAGTTAGTGGTAAGTAATTTCTAGCTACCCAGTTAGTGGTAGGTAATTACTAGCTACCCAGTTAGTGGTAAGTAATTACTAGCCATCTCAATAGTGGTAAGTAATTACTAGATACTCCAATAGTGATAAGTAAGTACTAACTAGCTATCCCAATAGTGGTAATGACTAGCTATCCCAATAGTGGTAAGAAATTACTAGCTATCCCACTAGCTGTAGGTAATTACTAGCTATCCCAATAGTGGTAGGTAATTACTAGCTATCCCAATAGTGGTAGGTAATTACTAGCTATCCCAGTAGTGGTAAGAAATTACTAGCTATCCCACTAGTTGTAGGTAATTACTAGCTATCCCAATAGTGGTAGGTAATTACTAGCTATCCCAATAGTGGTAGGTAATTACTAGCTATCCCAATAGTGGTAGGTAATTACTAGCTATCCCAATAGTGGTAGGTAATTACTAGCTATCCCAATAGTGGTAGGTAATTACTAGCTATCCCAATAGCGGTAGGTAATTACTAGCTATTCCAATAGTTGTATTGTTGAGCTGGTTTTTCTATACAGTTTTGCTAGATTTCAATTGAAAACTCAAGACATAAGAAGCGAAATAAGAGATTCCGCTTTTCAAGGAGTATGATCTTTGTCTAATTTCTTCTGATCTTGTTTACTAACATTGCCCAAACACGGTACACCTCGTTAGTATTAGCTTGAAACGTTCTACAGCGCGAGTGTGCTTAACCTAAATCAAAGAGGATAATCAGTGCGACAAGGATCAGCTGTGAGGTTAAACAGCTCAAAGCGACGGCTGATCTGTAGAAGATTGTTTGAGGAATGTCGAAGGTGCAATAACAGACTTTGAAACAGAAACCCGGCGGGCGCTGATTTAATTGCGTTTCTCCGGAAGTCGGCTCCCTTTGATCGGCATCGGTTTGATATCCGAATCCAAGCAAGGATCATCAGAAACACCGCGTATTTCTAGGCTAAATGGTTCTCTCCCTTACTAACTCCTTCGCAGTTTATAAACGGATCATTCTAATAGACCTCAATGAGAACTGTGTATATATGCTTATTATAAGAAAGTTTTCAATGAAATATCTACAAGGAATTTGCTTAAACATAAATCTCCTAACATCAGTTCTTGAGTAATGCACATATTCTCTACTGGTAGTTAGTTCTCCGTGTACGTCAGGGCTAGAGCATCAGGATCGGTCTAACTTTCCATAAAGACAATAAAGAAAAAATCATAAGTCACGCAGGGGCTGAGTAAACTAAGCAGATTTCCCCAGTGCTGGTATAACACACTTATCATCTAATATCAACACATATTCCCTATTTCTATGTAAAAACATTAATATGTGGGGTTTACTCAAGGCTGAAAACTAGAAAGTTCGAATAACTCGCTCAATACTTGAGTCACGAAAAAGTGCAGATCAACAGTTGTAGAAAATCAAAAGTTTAACAAGATTTGTTCTATAACATTTTATGATATGGCTCATAATAACGAAGATATTTTACAACTAATTTACAATTTCAGCCAATAACAAATACGATCTTTAGTGTTGACTAAACGGCTAAATATCGAGTATGATATAGATAAAATATACATTCTCGAGTAAAGAACGAATATTCTTAATTGATGACGTAGTAACCTGTGTATTTACATGTGTCTCACAAAGTAATGGTTCAATGAAAAACATATTTGATATTTAAGATAGGAATGAAGAGGTTCATGATATAACAGCATTAGTAGGAAAACCCAATAAGTCATTAAATCCTGACCAATTAATAGAATCAATTATGCATTGAAATGAAAATTCCATCACATCTGGCCTGCGTTAGCTAAGCAGATTTCCCATGTGCGTCACGTATTTACTTTTATCTCAAAACGTTAAAGTTTAGTGTATACCATATTTGGGATTTAGCCTTAGAATGTAGTGGTTCATGATATAAGAGCTTATGGTTAATATGACATGAGTAGGAGTGGGGTTTTACTGAAGGCCGAAAACTAAAATGTAGGGGATATCTCGGTTAATATTCAATATTGAGAAAATGTGTATATGAGACTATATAACATTATATTTACAACGAGATTGATTCTATATAGTTTCTCAATCCGAAGCATAATAACGGAAATATTCTCAATTTTCGAAATTCTTCACCTCTAAATCCCCCTCTCCATGTTATCCTTATGTTTTTTGGATAAGTTTTAATTTAATTTATAAGTTGTTTAGTTTGATTTATAGTATTAGTAACCAGTTTATAGTAAACATACATGACTATTATCTGTAAGAGAGGACCATTGGTCCTATAACAATAAAAGCATCTACGAGTATCTATCTATCTATCTATCTCCTACTAATCCGGTTTTAACCGTTAATGAACGCGATCTTTATTCTACAAAACACGTTTAAATATCGAGTTTGGAAACGACCAGGCAAAAAAGTCCGTCACGCAGGGGCTGCGTAAGCTAAGCAGATTTCCCATTAGACGTTTTACAATAGAGAAATCTGCATACTGGTAACACAATACCACTATGATTAAATACAAACGGTAATGAGAAATCTTTCAGTTAATTATAATAAATTCCCAAGTGAAACGGCTTCTGAATTGTAATAATAATTTATATTTCAATAACTCAAATTTTAGTAGTCCAAGAACTAAAGGAGGGGAGGGGGCGGATAAACAGAACGTATTTCCATAAATCTCACAAAGTAAAAAAGGTAAGGTAAGGTAAGGAACGACAGGTAAGGTTAGAAGAAGCCTCCCACCTGAGCCGACGGAAATGGCCGACCTAATCCGAACTATACCCGACCACAGACTTCATAAAAATGCGAATATCTCGGTTAATATTCAAGATAGAGAATAAATGTATATAACAATATTTATAGTAAATTAAATTTGCAATAAGATTGGTTCTATACGACTTTTCGATCAGTTGCATAATAACGGAGATATTTCGAACTTTCGAAAATCCCCCCTCCCACTGGTCCGATTTCAGCCGTTAACGAACTTGATCTTCTTTTTTACATAAAACGCTTAAATACCGAGTTTGGTTTCATTCATTTCACATAATGAAGGTCTCTTTAAAACAATATTCAGTATTTAAGCTCTTAATAATTTGGTTTATTATATAACAGAGTATTGTCTATGTAGCATGAATAGAAGCGGGGGGTTTGCTGATGCCTGATAACTGAAAAAAGTCCGTCACGCAGGAGCCTCGTAAACTAAACAGATTTCCCACGTGACTTTTACAATAGAGACATTTCAGAATAGAGAGCCAAACAGTTACGGGAACGGCCCGAAGTAGCTCTTGACGGAAACTCACGACTAGACCCGAAGTTAGCCGATCTCATCTCGGAAACTGAAAACGTAAAAATGCAAATATCTCGGTTAATATTCAAGATACAGAATACATGTATACAGCATTATTTATAGTAAATTTAATTTGCAATAAGATTGACTCTACATAGTTTTTCGATCCGACGTATAGTAACGGAGATATTTTGAATTTTCGAAAATCCCTCCTCTAACTAACCCTCACTGGCCCGATTTCAGCCATTAACGAACTTTATCTTTCTTTTTACATAAAACGATTAAATTCCGAGTTTGTTAAATATCAAACAAATATTGCGACCGATAGAGCGTTAACACACAAATATATATATATATATATATATATATATATATATATATATATATATATAATTTTGAACAGACCTCATTTTCGTCATCTCCTGGGTAGGATCGATGGACATTTGAAGAAATTTTTCGAAACTCGCGTCATAAGTACGACCTCAATAGCTGATTTCCCCTAAGGAAAATTTGCTAAAATGCAAATATATTGGTTAATATTCAAGATAAATGTATATAACAATATTTACCTATAGTACATTTAATTTACAATAAGATTGGTTCTATAGAATTTTTCAATCCAACATATATAATAATGGAGATATTTTGAATTTCGTAAATCCCCCCAATCTCCAACCCTAATTTTCAGATTTCAGCCATTAACGAACTTGATCTTTATTTTTACTTAAAACGATTAAATATCAAAGGCGATATATATATATCGATCTCTATTATATCGTATATACCGTCCAGACAAAAATATCGACCACTAGAGCGTTAACAGGTAACCTCAATAGCTGATTTCCCCTAAGAGAAATCTGCTAAAACACATCATCATTATCATCCTTGATTAAACTCCCAAACGAATTTGTGGAAGTCGGTAGCTAATGATAAATTAAATTCTCTCTTCTCTCCGTTGCCTCCCGGCGTATAAATGTTTCTGTTGGCCGATTGAAATAACAGAGCCGTAAATCGGTAGAGTTTGCTTTGCCTACCTGGCTGCCCCGGTCGTACATCAAGAGCACCGACGGCTCGCCAAACTGGATGGGATGGAGCATACACACACACAAATAGGCTTACATGCTGGAGTAGAACCGAGAGCGGGCATCGGTAAAGTATTTCTCATCGCTGGAAAGGTTTATTTATTGGCTCGGAGCGTTAATAAGTTTCCTGAGCGGGCCGGAGGGTATAAATTGAGGCAGGGGCCCTTCACAAGCACAGATCTAATCGAAGAATTCCGGTAGCCGCTGCGTCTCTCTGTCTTTTCTTTATGTTCCTCTCTGTGAGAGCTTTCCTTTTGCTTTATTTATGTAGGCCTACGGGTAGGCGCCTACCTACGCCCTTTGCTACTTATTTATATGGTAGAGTGCACCAGAACATTGGTGTTTGCCCTAACCATATAATACAAATATAAACTAAATAAGACAATTAAAACTAACAGCGAGCTAGTAAACCAGCGAAAATATATATAAATTAAAAAAGTCCGTCACGCAGGGGCTGCGTAAACTAAGCAGATTTCCCACGTGAAGTTTTACAATAGAGAAATCTGCCTAATAACAACTGTAGTAGTAAGAAACCTCTAAACCTAAAAAACATTATTTAGGGCGTAATAACCCAGTAGTTTCTAGCCCAAAAAACAGTTAACCTAACCTCTAAATCTATTCACGAGGGACGATAGTTATGGAAACGGCCGCCAGAGCTCTCGTCGGAAACTCCGAACATAGCCTATTGGTGACCATACGCAGAATACAAATGCAAATATCTCGGTTAATATTCAAGATAGAGAATTAATGTATAGAACAATATTTATAGTAAATTTAATTTGCAATAAGATTGGTTCTATACAATCTTTTGATCCGACGTATAGTAACGGAGATATTTCGAAATTTCGAAAATCCTCCCCTCTAAACCCCCCCCCCCTCCCACTGGTCCGATTTCAGCCGTTAACGAACTTGATCTTTATTTTTACATAAAACGCTTAAATATGAAGTTTGGTAAGGATCAAACAAAAATTGCGACCGCTAGAGCGGTAACAGACAAATATATATATATATATATATATATATATATATATATATATATATATATAGTTTTGAACGGACCTCATTTTCGTCATCTACTAGGTAGGATCGATGGACATTTGAAGAAAAATGTCGAAAATTCCGTCATGAGTACAACCTCAATAGCTGATTTCCCTTAAGGGAAATCTGCTAAAAGGGCGTTTATTAATGTCCACTTTGTGTTACTGAGGCTAGTCAGGTCTGTTTGTCAAACCCCTGAACTGTGCTGTTGGTAACCCGCCTCTTCTAGCCAGGGTGAGACTAAATATTTTAGCAAATTTCTCTTAACCCTTCGTCGGGCGCGTGATCTCTCAGATACACAGTTTCTAGAAAAATATTTGCCACACCTCCTAGCATAGAGTGGTGTTGTAGTGCTTCGAGTTATGTGTTTTAGAGGACTCCCCCTCAAGGTATGTTGAGTCACTGTGCTTAACGGAGTCGTTTGTTTCACCCGTCATTAAATTTTATCTCCTAGATACCACGCGCCCGATCTCGTAAGTTTTTTTGAAATCTGTATTTCATAAATATGTACATGAATTAAGTTTCTCTTTATTAAATGGAATCATATAAACCTATTATTATATTATTTTGCTCAAACTTGAGCTTTCAAAAGAACTTGTACAAGGATATATTGCACGACGCAGTGACAATAGTAGACGTTTACCAACCGAACTAAGGACGAAAATTTAAGACTACAGAGACTCATAAGAGTACACTAGCTCATTGGACCATACATTGAACTCAAGTACAGAACAGCATAAAAAAAGTCCCTCCGCTACAACGAACAAAAGAAAATGATGTGAACCAAGCAAAACTGAAAATAAATGTAGGTGTACTAATTACTGTTGTGAGATTTGCAAAAACAAAATTTGTTAACAACATAGTTCCATGCTTTGTCCTAATTGTAATGCAGCTCTGCAAAAGAAATAACAATTAAACTGGTATTATTAAATTTTTCTGATGATTTTCATTAAGTTTTATCTAAAAGTGATTTCGTGCTACTTTTTTTTTTGATTGAAGTTATATTTAGATACATTTTTCTTATTGTTCACAAACTG
>CM032230.1:9452500-9497500 GCA_019009955.1 Riptortus pedestris | reverse complement strand
TTTCAAAAATCCCCCCTCTAAACCCCCCCTCCCACTGGTCCGATTTCAGCCATTAACGAACTTGATCTTTCTTTTTACATAAAACGATTAAATTCCGAGTTTGGTAACGATCAATCAAAAACTGCGACCGCTAGAGCGTTAACAGACAAATATATATATATATATATATATATATATATATATATATATATATATATATATATATAATTTTGAGGGACCTCATTTTCGTCATCTCCTGTGTAGGGTCGATGAACATTTGAGGAAACTTTTTGACACTCGCGTCATGAGTACGACCTCAAGAGCTGATTTCCCCTAAGGGAAATCTGCTATAAGTGGTCCGTTCAAAGCTAAATATATATATTGGTCTGTTAACGCTCTAGAGGTTGCAATTTTTGTTTGATCGCCATGAAAGTCGATATTTCAAGGTTTTATGTAAAAATGAAGAACGAGTTCGCTAGCTGCTGAAATCGGACAAGTAGAATGGGGGGGGGGGGGTTAGAGCCTGAAATTTTGAAAATTATATCTCGGATCGAAAAAGTCTATAGAACAAATCTTATTGCAAATTAAATGTTATATAAAAATAGCTATATACGTTTTTTCAAGATCATGATTACTAACCGAGATATTTGCATTTTTTTAGATTTCGGCCTTCAGTAAAGCCTCACTCCTTCTCATGTCATTAACTATAAGTTGTTATATCATGGAGCACTTTATTTGAAGGCTGAATATCAAAAATTGTTTTTATTGAACTTTTACTTTTTGAGATAAATGCAAATACGTGGTGAACGACGGGAAATCTGTTTGGTTTACGCAGCCAATGTGAGACGGACTTTTTTAATAGTATTTGTTCTTAAAAATGTTTGTAAAGTTAAAAGTATTCTTGAGCCTTTCTCAACTTGAACTTTCTTCAAAGAAGTAAGAAAAAAAGGAAACAGTTTTTTTTTTTTTTCTTTTACAGTTTAATTATATGTTTCCTTGGTTTTATATCCGACTAGAAGGATCGGGCGGGTGAAATATTGATAAGGGTTATCACATTAAAGGAGATTATAGTTGGGTTGGATTTGTGGGGCCATATCGAGGTAGGGGCTTAGCCAAGCCGTGGTATATATATATCCGGGAAGACATAAAGCCCCTTAGTGCTGGCTATATAGCAGCTGTTAAAGCCCGCCATAAAAAGGCCGGGTAAAACACTGGCTCCCACGCATCGACTGATAATCATGGCGTCTGATAATCAGGCCTTGATTAGTCATAAGTAGCCCAGCGGAGATTCCGATCAGATGCCGGACTCTCGCCTGACTTATTAGATCTGATAATAAGCCTTTCATCTGCTCTGGTTAGTGAGGCCAGCTTGCCTAGTCTCCGCTACAACTACTGGCTTTTTAACAACTCCCCAGGACTTCCATTGAAAATCCATAGGATAAAAAACCATAAGCAACTTGTATTTATGGTTATTATCTCTTGAAAACATCAGGAAGTTAAAGACTCAAATTGCATTAATTGAAAATACATTAATTTTATTTAAGGACTTATAAAGAACATCCTCAACCTGCAATAGAATTCACTTCCACCTGCCAGATTACCAATTTAGAATATGGAAGGTCGGCAAACTCTACACTGCACCACTTATTGGCACACTGTGACACGGCACTCATGATGATGCACTGCATCAAAACGCTCTGTAGCTTTAATAAAGAAATTGTTGTTGTTATTGTGGAAGTGTGGCATTTTCTTTTCATGAGCTAAAATGTTATGTAGATGTTAAGTGACAAATATTTAATAAAGTCCATCACGCAGGGGCTGCGTAAACTAAGCAGATTTCCCTCGTGAAGTTATACATTAGAGAAATCTGCCCAATAACAACTTTAATGGTAAGGGATCTCTAAAATTATTCACGAGGGACGAACAGTTGCGGAAACGGCCGCCCTAGCACTCGGCGGAAAGTCCCGAACATAGCCGACGCCTGCCGAACACACTCAGAATACAAATGCATATATCTCGGATTCAAGATACAGAATAAATGTAAAGAACAATATTTACAGTAAATTTAATTTTCAATAAGATTGGTCCTATCCAATTTTTTGATCCAAAGCATAATAACGGAGATATTTCGAATTTTCAAAAATCCCCCCTCTAAACCCCCCTCCCACTGGTCCGATTTCAGCCACTAACGAACTTGGCAGTCGAAAATTGCGACTGCTTGAGCGTTAACAGATAAATATATAGTTTTGAACAGACCTCATTTTCGACATCTGGGTAGGATCGATGGACATTTGAAGAAATGTTTCGAAACTCGGGTCATGAGTACGACCTCAATAGCTGATTTCCCTTAAGAGAAATCTGCTAAAATGAAAATCGGATGAGGAGAAGAGGAGGGGGTTTACAGTTGGCTAAAACAAAAAAATTGCATCCCTTGATATTCCAGTGAGAGAATACATGTGTATAACAATGGTTGTAAAAAAAATATCATTTTTTATGTAAAATTTTCGATCTGAAACATAGCAACTACATATCTTGAAACTAAAAAATCTAAATATCTCAACCTAACCTTTGAGATGGAGAAAAACAGTAGAATCAGAACTGCAGATAATTACAATTTTAATGATCCTTTTTTGTATCATTTTTCGAATGGACTCACAATAAAAGAGATACTTCTCATGCCCCCTCTCTTCTTCCTCCCATTTAGCATAGACTTATACATATATGGTACATGTATAATCGGGTTATCAGGTTTTAATGTATTGAAAAAAAAGGACTAAGCCCTGCAAGACTATCCGTCCTGAATGAGAGAGAGAAAACTAAATAAATAATTTAAAATCTAGAATAAAAAAAAAAATCAAATTCCTTAATTAGCCCATTTATTGAAATAGTTAGAATGTTTTACCAGCTATACACGTAAACAAAAATACAACTTACCATCAACAGTTCTGTTTAAAAACCAAAATGAGGTGGCTTAGGATGCCTTTTTTTCTTTTTAAATATTTGTTTATTAATTATATATATCTCCATTCGTTTATGTTTTATATGTTTATATTTTATTAGACAATTTTGCATTTTTAGGAAAACTAATAACAATTCTCAAGTTGCATGCATCTTATTTTAGGTCTTTACTAAATTTCTCTTTGCACCATATTTATGTAAGATCCCAAAAAATATATATTGAACTATATATTGGTTATAAGGTTTGGATATTTCAAACCTGTAAATGACAGCGATGCAACTTAATTATACCTTCAACTATATTTATAAAAAATTATGGAAGGATTTTACTCTTTTGTATAAATATAGAACATAGATATAAATTCATTTCTCAAAATGGTTTAATTGGAAGAAATGGCTTTCGTCGGGAGGTGAACTGCATGAAGGGCCCTTGTCTGTGACAACGGTTTACAAAAAGCCCCTGGAAAAACCCCGGCGCAGTTTAGAAAAACGCCGGGAGAAGAGTTAAAAAGGAGCCGAGGAAATAATTAATCCATCGCTGAAAAGCTCTTGGAGTAAAGTTTTAACAAGGCCCTTGTCGGTGGGAAAAAGCTCTGCTTCTGGGAGTTTGCCGCCAAGACTCGCCGCTACTAATGTCGGCTAGCGCACTCTAGCGGCAGCCTGCAATTAATCAAAGGCCCGCGAATTACACCGGTCTGCTACTGACGAGCATGGCTCATTACACACCCCCAACAACCCTGTCTAATTCTCAACCCCTTAAATTAATAATTAGGTTCGCCGCAAGGGGCGCTCCACTCGCCTCCTAATTCTAATGCCATCTCTTCAATTTAGTCCCACTCGGAGTGGAGGACCTATAAAATATTGACCCATTACCAACATGTGTCCGACTAAGAAAACACTTATTTATATGTTTCGGGAAAAAACATTTCTAACTTCCTGTCGCAAAACTTAATTACCATTCTGTTTTCATAGATTTCCTAAAAGGACTAATGGCTCGATTTTCGAAAAAAATGTCTTCAAATGTCCATCAATCCTACCAAGGAGATGACGTAACAAATTACCGTACCAAATTATATCTTTATACATATAATTCTACTCTATGTGTGTATGTCACTGAACTCCTCCTAGACGGCTGGAACGATTTGAATGATTTTGTATGCTTTTGGGTGTCGCCCTGGATGGTTTAGATTCACAAATCAGCCTTTGCAGAAGAAGCAGGAGTGGGGTTGTAAGGGAGGCCTAAAATTAAAAATAGTGATATTTCGTTTCCTATTGGTTTTTCGGCAAATACCCGAATGTACAGGATAAAAGTTGTTTATTTTGTTCTTTGGAGTAACTTTTGTTATATTCACTTTAGTCGTAAAACGAGATATACACTAAAAAATTAAAGGGGGAACCAACAATTTTATTGGGCACTAACGATTGAACTGAACTTACCAAACTCTATACGTAAATAAGCATTATTTCTTTCATGATTATAAGCTATATTGAATTGTTTAGGTTCGAACGGGAGTAGGGGTTATATGGGAGGCCTGAATAGAAAATTTGCGATATTTCATTTTCTATTGTTTTTAGGCAAACGTGCACATAACAAAAGTTGTTTTTTTTGTGTGTTATTAAAATTAGCTTTTGTTTTAAACATAATATTATTAAATTTAATATCCTAATCTGCTAATCGCTTGAAATATCATACAGGACAACGTCTGGCGGGTCCGCTAGTATATATATATATATATATATATATATATATATATATATATATATATACTAGAGCTATATAGTAATAGCTCTAGCGGTCGCAATATTTGTTTTATCGTTATGAAACTAAATATATAAGCGTTTCATGTAAGACTTAAAAACAATCAAGTTCATTAACTGCTGAAATAGAAACGGAAGGAGTTGAGGAGTTGGGGGGGGGGTAGCAATTTTAAAACATCTCCGCTACTATAAGTCGGATTGAAAAATTTATTTATTTAGTATTCTATAAATGTTACTCCACACATTTTTTTTTTTTTTTTTTTTTTTATAAACTCCCATTTAAGGGAAATCATTTTCTGAGGTTTTACTCATGACGCAAAAGAAATTATCAAATTATCAACCATACCAAGGACATGACGAAAAGGAGGAACTTATATACATATTTGTCTTTCATCACTCCGGCAATCACAATTTTTATTTGATCAAATACAACAATTTGTTAATGGCAGAATTCGGACCAGAATGGGGTTCAGAAGGGGGAATTTCCAACATTTGATATATCTCCGTTAGAAAGAAATATTGTACGTAACCAATTTTATTACAAATTGAAGTATCTATAAATATTATTATGTACATATTATCTCTTAAATGAATATTAACTGAGATATTTGGTTTCCATCCTTAAGTATACCTCTACTACTACTCATGTCACATTAATGCACTGTTATATCACGAATCGATTTATTTTATTCTTATAAACCAAATATTTTTTTCGAGATGCCTTTATTACGCGAGATAGCTGCAAATTCATCAACTAAGATTTTATGTATTCTATACCAGCAATTGGGAAATCTGCTAAGTATACTCAGCCCCTGTGTACTTCATTCAGTCATCGGACTTTAACAATAAGCGAATACATCATCAAATGTCGTATTCCAAACTTAAATACCAAATATTGTTTTAACCAGATCTTTACTAGATGAGATACATACGAATACATCATGTGATGACGTTATCATTTAAATTTAGAGCCATCTCACATTTCCACTCGAATCGGATTTTTATAGGAAAGAGAAAATTTTTAGTGAGATGAGAAGACACTTGTGAATCTGAGCACGTGGGAAATCTGCTTAGTTTAGCCCCCCCCCCCCAGGGGACATTTATAATAATTTGTCCCTTCTCAACTTCTTACGGGATCGTTTTCGGCTATTAAAGAAATTGATATTCAAATTCAGACGAAATATTTTAATGTGGACTTTTGAAATACTCAAACAAGATCAGTTGTATGTCTTGGACGAACGTAGTAGGAAATCTGCTAAGTTTATGTAGTCCCAGCTTGAATGACTTTCAACAAATTGCTTTGAAGAGGTATCAGTTACTGAAGAAGAACGCGCGATTCGTTTACATTTTTAGCAGGTTTCCCTTAGGGGAAAATCAGCTATTGGGGTCATACTCATGACGTGATTTCCAAAACTTTTCTTCAAATGTCTATTGATCCTACCCATGAGATGACTAAAATGAGGTTCGTTCAAAATTAAATATATCTATATATATATATATATATATATATATATAGATATATATATATATATTTGTCTGTTAACGCTCTAGCGGTCGCAATGTTTGCTTGATCGTTACGAAACTCGATATTTAAACGTTTTATGTAAAAATAAAGATCAAGTGGGTTAATGGCTGAAATAAAACCATTGGGAGGGAGAGGGGGTTCAAAGGAGAGGATTTTCGAAAATTCGAAATATCTTCGTTACAATACGTCGGATTTAAAAATTGTATAGAATCAATTTTATTACAAATTAAATTTACTATAAATATTGCCATACAAATGTATTCTCTATCTTGAATATTAACCTAGATATTGACAGTTTTATTAATTGTAACGTACGAGTTGAGATCGGCTAACTTCGGGTTTAGTCGTGAGCTTCCGTCAAAGCTAGTTCGGCCGGTTCCGTAAATATTCGGCTCTCGTGAAATTTCTCTATTGTAAAACTGCACGTGGGAAATTTGCTTAGTTTACGCAGCCCCTGCGTGACGGACTTTTATTTTTAAATGCCCGTCTGGTTTTTTACACCTGGTTTTTATAAAAATGACCTTTGCACTCAGCCGTGCAATAATTTTGTCATTAACTGAAATATATTAATAAGTGATATTTCTGTTATCTTTAATGAACTTCAAGAAGGTTAACATGTCACTTTAAAAAGACAATAAACTGAGATTAAAGGAAATTAGAAAATAAAGTGTGATTCTCCACTTGAATTAAATACGTGTAAATTTGTATATGGAATAAATAGAGAACTCCTGCTCACATTCCAAAAAAGGTTTAAATTTATAGTTGATAGTGGCTGGTGAGAGAGACTAGTGTTTTGTATATAGCATAAGATAGTGTGGTATATCTGCTAAGATGTGTAAAAGCCTCGAGAATGTTAATAGAGTTTTAGCTGGAGAATGCGGCTGGATTCCAGCGGTCTATCCAACTCCAGCTCCAGCAGGGCACCCGACATTTCCAGAGAGGATGTTTTAGTCCCCGTCCCCACTCCCACTCACCCTCTCTCTCTCTCTCTCATTCTTCTCTGCTTCCAGAATAATTATGCTTTTCTAAAAAGTATACATTGTAGCAAATCTCTCTTGAGGGTAAATATTTACTGAAGCTGTACTAAAATTCTGAAAAATCCGTTCAAATGTTCAGAGATACTATCTAGCTGGTGACGAAAAAAAGATCCGTTTATATAGTGATGGTAGAAGATTGTTAATTCTATATTGGATTTTTAGTTCCCAAAATTACTGACAGATACAAAAAACCTACCTACTCAGGACGACTTTTAAATTTTCACTCGGCACACCCACACCACCAAAAAAGAAATGTGGCAAAAACGTTTTTACACATAGTCCTCATCATATCCCACCCTCAATTCCGTCCCACAAATATTATTAAGATATCGAAAATAATGCCCAAAAACCAATACCGCCGAGCCTTAGTAAACAGCCTCATTAAAAGCTCATAACCATTAGAGAATCATAATTCAATAATCGTCCCATAAAAATAAATGAAAAATGCATAAAACCACTAATCTCAGGTAAGAAAAAACGCCTCTTTCCTTCACTGTTCTTTATTCGTTGCGCAACCACAGGGCATCCTTGGTTCCTGTCATCATTGTGAAGAGGGCACTGATGATAAAGCGTATGCACTGAAAGCGCTCTGTCACAACGAATAAAGAATAGTGAAGGAACGAGGCGGTTTTTAGCAGATTTCCCTTAAGGGAAATCAGCTATTGAGGTCGTACTCATGACGCGATTTTCGAAAAATTTCTTCAAATGTCCATCGATCCTACCCAGGAGATGACGAAAATGAGGTCCGTTCAAAATTATATATACATATATCTATATCTATATAATATATATATATATATATATATATATATATATATATATATATATATATATATAGTTCTGGTGGCCATTTCCATAACTATTCGTCCCTCGTGAATAGGTTTAGAGGTTAGGTTAACTGTTTTTTGGGGCTAGAAACTACTGGGTTATTACGCCCTAAATAATGTTTTAGGTTTAGTGGTTTCTTACTACTACAGTTGTTATTAGGCAGATTTCTCTATTGTAAAACTTCACGTGGGAAATCTGCTTAGTTTACGCAGCCCCTGCGTGACGGACTTTTCTTACCTGAGATAATAATTCCTTCACCATCCAGCACCTCAAAAATGCATAAAACCACTAATGTTATTGAGCTGATTAATTTATTTTAAAGATCACGTGCTCATCAGCCTTTATTAAACAACAACATATGTTTGAATGTAGAGAAAAAGAAAAAAGACAACAAAAGCACATGTTCCTTAACGTGTAATCGCTCGTAAATCATGATATATAATGAAAAATAATATATAAAAAAAAAAACTTCCTAGTACGTCAATCAGTGGAATGATTTAAATTGAAAGCTGTCAGTTGGGTGTGGGTATATTTGTGAAAGTCGGAAGGTTTTGATCAAATCAATAAACATTTAGCTCATTAAATATTAAAAAGGCTCAAAGGCTGGCTTATCCTTATAGAAAAAGAGTATCAAAGGACGTATGTTAATTAATTATACGATCCTCCCCTAATTATGCTTAATTAGTTCTGACTCCTGAGAGTTAAAGGGTCGGATTCCCGATGATTAAGAAACGCATTTCTAATTGAAACTCGACGGATTAGGCAAGTGAGAGTGACAGGTTTCTCAAACAAATGTCAATGTTCCATCAGTGAAGCTTGGAACGAATAAAGAAACAGACAGGCTGACCGATAAGAACCTTGTAGATGTTTGATAATGCTAAAACATTTTGGTAATGGAATCTATACTGAAATAATTAGAAAGTTAAATAAAGGGTTAGAACCGCCAATATAAATGATACTATTCATACCTATCGGTGGAGACCGTCGTCACTGGCTGATGGTTGTGTACCGCTGGCAAGCGCTTTCGATGCGATGGCATCATCTTCAAGCCTGTTAATAGTTGTACTGAGTTGGTTGTCCGTCAGTCAGTGGGTTTTATGCTCTGTTCACCGTATTAGTTGTTTACGTTTAGTCCAGATCTGTTTACTTACCACTAAGATCTGTCAAACGAGGATGTTGATGTTCAAGTAAACAACCCACCACACGAAAACAATTTACCTGAACATCAACATCCCTCGTTTGACAGAACAGGGGTCCGTTGAACAATATTTGGTTTTTATACTTCGAATAAGACGTTTCATGTTATATTAGATCCTTTTTGAAGTGAAATCAATTAAAGCCTATATATATCGATAAGAATAAACTCGATAATGGCTGAAATCGAGATCAATGTAAGGGATGCTTTGAGGAGGATTTTGATAATTCAAAGTATCTCTGTTAATAAACGTCGGATCAAAAATTGTAATAGCACCACCTTATTGCAAAGTTCATGCCCAGTAAATTTTTTCATGTACATATTTATTTATCTTGAATATTAACGTAGATATTTATTTTTTTTAGTTTTCAGTCTTCAGTAAACCCTCACTCTTCGTATTAAGAATAAGCTGTCATAATCACTTAAATCTAAGCTTAAAAACCTAAGTATGTTTTCATTGAAATTCTTGGAGGGAGAATGGATTTAGAGGAGAGGCGGGATAAAAATACTGATGTAGAAATGAAGAATAGTAAGAGAGTTCCGATCATATTATATTCTAGAGCCTGGGAAATTTGATAACGTGATGCGGTACGTGGGTGCCGGACTTTACTAATGAATTGACATGGTGTGCTATTAGTTCAATAATTTATTTTTCTACAGTATTTTTACAATAGATTTAATACACATGGGCAGAGCGTTTACGAGTTTCTAGTAATGAAAATGGTACACTTAACTTGAAATATTTAAGTTTCAAGCCGGAGGTAGAAGACAACTCCATTAGTGTTATTTACATAGAAGAACGTATTGGAATGGTGCGCGTAATGTCTTGTGCGCAAGGTGTGAGGAAGTTGAGAGGTGTGCATTAGTATGCTGTCGACTGATAGAGATCTGGGCATATCTTAAGCTGTGTGGTCGGCGTGGGAGGGCCATTTCTATGTTGTCATGTCCGTCTGTCTCTCCCATTGTCTGATGGATTAATTAACTAAGGGCGTATCTTGATGCGTGCGCTATTTGCTGGTCATCGCTCACTGAACAAGTCACAAGCATAAATTAATTGAGAGAGAGAGGGAGAGAGAGAGAGAGAGAGAGAGAGAGAGAGAGAGAGAGAGAGAGAGAGAGAGAGAGAGAGAGAGAGAGAGAGAGAGAGAGAGAGAGAGAGAGAGAGAGAGAGAGAGAGAGAGAGAGAGAGAGAGAGAGAGAGAGAGTGAGAGAGAGAGAGAGAGAGAGAGAGAGAGAGAGAGAGAGAGAGAGAGAGAGAGAGAGAGAGAGAGAGAGAGATAGAGATAGAGAGAGAGAGATAGACAGAGAGAAAGACAGAGAGATAGAGAGAGAGAGAGTGTGTGAGAGAGAGAGAGAGAGAGAGAGAGAGAGAGAGAGAGAGAGAGAGAGAGAGAGAGAGAGAGAGAGAGAGAGAGAGAGAGAGAGAGAGAGAGAAAGAGAGAGAGAGAGAGACAGAGAGAGAGAGAGATATAGAGAGAGAGAGAGAGAGAGAGAGAGAGAGAGAGAGAGAGAGAGAGAGAGAGGAGAGGAGAGAGGAGAGAGAGAGAGAGAGAGAGAGAGAGAGAGAGAGAGAGAGATAGAGCGATAGAGAGAGAGAGAGAGGAGAGAGAGAGAGAGAGTGAGAGAGAGAGAGAGAGAGAGAGAGAGAGAGAGAGAGAGAGAGAGAGAGAGAGAGAGAGAGAGAGAGATTCAAAACATTAGTTAAATGTACTCGTAAACTTCCACAATCCTTGCAAAGTTCTTCTGAAATTCTTGATCTTAAGACAAACCCTTGAGAAAGTTAGAAATATTTCTAGTGAAACGTCGAAAAAAAACAAAAAAAAAACTCTATCAATATCTCAAGACCTCGATTGCAGTAAACAAAAGTTAGACTGCTGACTACATTGTTGTATGCCCAAACTTGTGACATCTGAAACACCTGCCCAAATATAAGACTAATTTTAGTTGATATTCAAGTAGATGGTAAGAATGTACCTCAGTGGCTTTAATTTGCATTATTGAGAACAGAAAATCCAGGTTTTTAATAAATCTTTTAGTGGATTTAGTGGAATTACGAAATAACGAAAAGTCCGACACGCAGGGGCTGCGTAAACTAAGCAGATTCCCTTTGTACAAGAAATTATTGATCTCATCTCACTATACATTTCCTATTTCTATGTAAAACAATTGATTAGTAGAAGGGAGCCGGGCGCGGTGGATAGGGGTACAGAAGACTTGGAACAAGAACGTAAGGATAACTCGATTAGGACTTAAGTTACGAAAAAATGCACAGAACAACAATTATAGACATTCATTATTTCAAAAAGAATGGTTCTATTAAATTTTACGCCTCGACTCATTATAAAGGAGATATGGACTTCTATTCCAGGTCCAATTTCTTACTATAACAAATATGATCATTAAACTGTGAAATATTGAGTATGGTATAAATCGAATAAATATTTACGAGACAAGAACGAAAATCTCAATGTTGTCATTACACACAAAATGCATGCATCTCGCATAAAAAAAAGTCTCTTGAGAACAATATTTTGTATTTAACCTTAGAATGATCTGGTTTGCGAAATAACAGCTTCTTGTTAGCATTACATGAGTAGGAGTGGGGATTTACTACAGGTGGAAAAATAATAAATACAAATATCTTGGTAAATATTCATGATAGCGAAAGTACGTATGTAACAACTTTTATAAAACATCAAATTGAAAATAAGATTGTCTCTATACACCTTTTGATCCGACGTATAACAATGAAGATATTTCGAATTTTGAACTTAGCCCCCCCCCCCAAGTCCTATTTTAGCCTTTATTGAACTTGATCTTTATTTTTACATAAAACGTATAAATATCGAGTTTGGTAATGATTTGAATAAAATTGTGACCCCTAGTGCGTTAACAGACCCCAAATATATATTCTTTGGAACTGACCTCACTTTAGTTATCTTCTGTGTAGGGTCGATAGACATTTGAAAAAATATTTCAAAAATCACGCCATGAGTACAACCTCAATAGCAGAATGGAAATAAACGTATCTGGGACAAGCTAGCATTATATCGACTTTTACAAGTTCTAATACAGAATTCAGCTCGTACAGTTAAAAAAGAACAAAAAAAAAAAAAAGGTTTATCTTCAGAAATTACAGGTTCAATAACCTAAATAACATGACTAGGAAATATAATGCAACGAGAACAAGCAATCATCGTATAATATATGTTGAGGACAGTTATCAAAAATCTAAATGGATGTTGAGATTTACGCGGCTAATGGTAGTCCAAGGTGCGCTGGTGAATAGAAAAAAGAATCAATTCTAGGCTTATCTAATGGCTGTTGTGACTTTCGAAATGAAATGTTCAAACACACTTTACTACCTTGTGTAACACGGTGTCATCTATAAATTAAAAATAATCGATTGTCTCAGCCCGATAAAGAAATCCTCTTATACTCGCTCGGCCTTTGAAAAAGTAAAAAATAATGAATATTTCTCTTATCAGGCTCAATTCAAAGAATAAAATCTAAAGGAGAGTAAAAAAAAAGCCAATTAATTCCTGTGGCCTATTCTTTAGATTAATGTCACAGTGAGTGACCCTCCTTGGTCTTTTTTTTTGTTTAGTTCTTTGTTCCAGATTCGGTTCCTTTTGAAACGAGTCGAGAGTTTGTTATCGATAAGAAGCACCTTCAATTACAGGCCAATTAAAGGATCTGGCTCAGATCCACTATCGGCTTAATCGAACCGATAAATAACTCGGTTCTTGTTAGAATTGAAGGAATTCGAACCCTATCTACAGACCTATTCTCCTTAGCTCTATCCTAGCTGAACTATTCAAAAGTACTGCATATATACCAAATATTTGGTACTTAAGCTTGGAAAAAAATGGCCCATGATTTGAAAGCATATTGTTAAAATAAGATTGGGTGTTTACTGAAGGCTGAAAATAATATTCAGGTGCTCAATCTCAAATTTTCTTAAATTATGGTTGCATTAACAATTCGTGACTAGTTGATGAAATCTCTCAAAATTACTGTTGAAAGCAATTGCTAAAGTACTTTGATTGCTTGGCAAGTCAAATATTTGTATGAGTTTTTATATTGAATATGTGGATAAACCTGCAATTACTCAAAAATGAAGTCATGTTTTATGGTAGTAGACAAAAATTCTGCATTTGAAACATTCAAAATGGGTACGCCACCATTTTATCGCTAAATATTAATGGACACGAAAAAAAAAAAAAAAAATATACGTGTTTCCCCATTTTTGAGAAGTTTTCCAAAATTTTATTAAAAATATGGGATTAAGAGGAAATGCCGGCTTTTGAGTGTGGTTCTAAATTAGTTTAGACTAATAAATGACGGATCTGAAGGTCTCGAAGCGGGCTACAACTTTGGTCCTTTGCAATTTTGCGATATCTCTAATGATTTAAAAGGCGTCCGCATATACGGGACACCCTATATATATATATATATATATATATATATATATATATATATATATATATATATATATTATTGTCATACCTCTCGGTGGAGACCGCCGTCACTGGCTGATGGTTGAGTACCGCTGGCAAGCGCTTTCGATGCGATGGCATCATCTTCAAGCCTGTTAATAGTTGTACTGAGTTGGTTGTCCGTCAGTCAGTGGGTTTTATGCTCTGTTCACCGTATTAGTTGTTTACGTTTAGTCCAGATCTGTTTACTTACCACTAAGATCTGTCAAACGAGGGATGTTGATGTTCAGGTAAATTGGTTTCGTGTTAATATACAGGTAAATTGTTATGTGTGGTGAGTTGTTTACGTTTTAAATCGAGATCTGTTTACTTACCATTCAGATCTGTCAACGGGTTGTGTTAATGTTCAGGTAAATTGTTATGTGTGGTGGGTTGTTTACGTTTTATTAGATCTGTTTACTTACCATTCAGATCTGTCAAACGAGGTGCATTTTAACTAGTGTTCAGGTAAATTGTTATCGTGTAGTGGGTCATTGTCCTCATCCGTATGGGTGTTTACATTTCTAGTGTTATTGTTGTGTGGTGGTCTAGTGTAATATATATATATATATATATATATATATATATATATACTAGCTCAGATACCCGGCTTCGCCCGGGAATTCATTTGAGGCTGAATGGTGATGGTATTTTTTAGCAGGCTTTACATTGCACAATATTATGACGTTTACCCGTCAGTGCAAGACTTCGCTGTTCTGCATATTGTCATATTTCCCGTTTCCTGTGCATTATAGATAGATTTGAATTATTAATGAGAAAATATTGACATACATTTGAATAAATTTTTTCATTTGAGGTACCTGGTAGTTCATATTGAAAAGAAGTGTTGAGAAAATTTCTCTAAATAACAAAGTAAACAACTATTGTTATTTGCATATTTGCCGAAACCCCAATAGGAAATCACTATTTTAATTTCAGGCCTCCCTTACAACTCCCACTCCTGCCCGTCCCTAGAAATAGTATGGCTTATTATAAGGAAGGCGTTAGTGCTAATTCAAATACCGAGTTTGGTTTAGTTCGGTTGAGTCTTTTGTGCCAAATAAAATTGTGGACTCCCGCTATAGGTTTTAGCGTATAACTCATTTATACTTCCGTACACGGCAAAAGTGCATGTAACAAAAGTTACTCTAAATAACAAAACAAATAACTTTTGTTATGTGCATATTTGTTGAAAAAGCAATAGGAAACGAAATATCACTACTTTTAATTTCAGGCCTTCAAAATAACCCCCACTCCTGCCCGTCCCTAGAAATGTTAGTATGGCTTATTATAAGGAAGGCGTTAGTACTAATTCAAATACCGAGTTTGGTTTAGTTCGGTTGAGTCTTTTGTGCCAAATAAAATTGTGGACTCCCTCTATAGTTTTTAGAGTATAACTCATTTATACTTCCGTATACGGCAAAAGTGAATATAACAAAAGTTACTCTAAATTACACAATAAACAACTTTTGTTATGTTCATATATGCCGAAAAACCAATAACAAACGAAATATCGCTATTTTTAATTTCTGGCTTCCCTTATAACCCCCACTCCTGCCCGTCCCTAGAAATGTTGGCATGGCTTGTTATAATGAAAGCGTTAGTGCTAATACACATACCGAGTTTTATTTAGTTTGGTTGATTCTTTTGTGCCATATAAAATAGTTCACTTCCTCTATAGGTTTTAGCGTATATCTCGTTTATAACTCGGTATACGACGAAAGTGTATATAACAAAAGTTACTCTAAATAACAAAATAAACAACTTTTGTTATGTGCATATTTGCTGAAAAACCAATAGGAATCGAAATATCGCTATTTTTAATTTCTGGCTTCCCTTATAACCCCCACTCCTGTTCGTCTCAGAGGATATTAATATAGCCTAAAGTCTAAGTTGGGTTAGTAGTAATATACATACCAAGTTTCATAAAATTCGGTTCAGCCGTTTATGCGTGAAAAGGTAACAAACAAACAAACAAACAAATAAACAAACAAACAAATAAACAAACAAACAAACAAACAGACACCAAAGAAACAAAATGCAGTTATGGTGTCTATGACATGTGAAACGAAAAGTTATCGTGAAATTTCGTGAAAAAAATCAATGTACAGACAGAGGTTACAATTTTATATATATATAGATATATATATATATATATATATATATATATATATATATATATATATATATATACACGCATACATACACACACACACAAACACAGGGTGGAACAGAGAAAGTCATTTTTTTTACTTCTGAATGACGATTTTTTAATGCAATTTTGAAATATTCATACTTCAATTAATTTCGAAAAATAATGCCATGGAGATGAGGTTATTCTTGCTGGATACAAATTTGGATCCTCTGCCTAAAGTTACGCATGGTTTTCTCCTACATGTCATCCTGACGAATGACATTCTTCAGTTTATCGATTGTGCGAGGCTTGTTCATGTAGGCTTTTGGTTATAAATATCCTCACAAAAAGAAGTCGCAGATCGACAAATCGGGTGCTCAAGGGGGCCTGTAAACATCACTATTTCTGGAAGTAACATGTCCTGGGAATATTTGATGATTAAATCCTCAACGCTCTATATCGACTGAAACTGCATTGCATGCGCAGTCTGCCAACATTCAATCAAGGTCAATCCCTCTCTCGTTGTCGCCTACAAACGGTTCAACGAACATGAGTTTCCTCTGTTCCACCCTGTATATACATAGTTTTGAACGGGCCTCATTTTCGTTATCTGGCTAGGATCGATAGACATTCGAATAATGTTTTTCAGAAATCATGACCTGAAAACCTGAATAACTTATTTCCCTTGAGAGAAATATACTAAAAATCAGTCTCGCAGGGGTGTTTAATCTAACCAGTGTACCTGAATATTATAACCACACGAATAAGTTATCTACCAATTCTCTATGTATACTCTTAGTAAATTCTGTGAAAAACTTCAAATTTAGCTGGACATAGGATGTATTCGACCTCTCCTCTGTTTCGACTGAGAGCTTTGTCGCAATAAACCCATTGATCATATATGTATTTAAATAATTTACATAGTCAATTAAATTGGAATGAACTACATTATCAGATTGCCTGTATAAATCATACACAACCCTTACAAGCTTTACAAAGCTTTTATAAACGGTTTTTATAAAAACTTTTTTCTGAGCTCTTCATAACAGGTTTTCAATATATAATCCCAATAGAATTACCCATAGACAGACATTTTATAACAACATATTTTGAAATATAATAATGAATAATTATTAATTAATTAAAGACAAAGCCCTCCCCCACCCTTAGCCCATAGCTCCCACGTTTTGGCCTAAAATAAATTAAAGTTGAGATAAAATTGAATCTACTACTCGATGGAGAAAGTTTTGAAATATCAAACTTGAGCCTGGAAGAAACTAATTAAAAGGAAGTAAATTTTATAAATGCATTTACTATCGGTCAAAGGGCCTTTGATGTGGGCTTAATCAAAAAATTTGAAAAGCCCCCCTTTCACCAGGGCCCCTGAAACTTCCTTCAACCAATCAAGAATTGAATCGTAAATTGTTCCTGAAACGCTCGACAACTTTCAATAAAGCCTTTTCCGAAAGGAATTACGTTATTTCAAATTAATTCACTCCCTGCTATTCATAAATAAATTTTAATTTATATATTTATTTTGTAAATAAATATTTTCTGGAAGTCGCAAAGGCCCTTTAACATTTTACGATCGAACTCAGAATAAGGAAATTCGAACTCATAATATTTTGAATTTTCGACCCCCCCCCCACTAAACCCCCACGATTCAGAGTCCGATTTCAGCCAATAACAAATTTGATCTTTAGTGTCGACTAAAACAGTTAAATATAGAGTATGATAAGGATCAAGTCAACATCTTCGAAACAAGAACATAAAGTCTCCTGGGTAGGATCGATGGACATTTGAAGACATTTTTCAGAATTTGAACATTTGAAGAAACTTTTAAAATGGGTTTAATTAAAGCGCTTTATAATAAATGGCATACAATCTTAATAACTAATTGGTGTCTAAAGTTCTAACGAATAAAAAGACTTCCTTCTTAAACCATGAATTTAAATAACAAAATGTTTCACTAAGTTTTTTAACTTTGATTAGAAAGGAATATTGGACCGGAGATATCATATATTACATGATATCTCCGGTCCAATATTCCGCATAAAAAAGGTCATTTAACACAATTTACTGATCTTTCCAAGATAAACAAACATTTTCCTTTTCAAGTCTTTTGAATTACCAATTTTTTTATTCCACCACCTTGAAGCCCGCCCACTTCGTAATAAGAACAGGGAAGACTTACAATTAAACGGAGAGTTATCAAAATAAAATTATTTTAAATGAGATTAAAAACTATAAATTACCTCATGAATTTATTCCAAGATAACCATTTGCTTTCATTTCAAGAAGCTCACCTGAAACAAAAAAAAATGTATATAAATCAGAAAATAAACGATTACCTTATTATTATTATTATTATTATTCATTAACGTCCACTTTTTGCAACTTAGGCTAATCGGGACGGGTTATCTACAGGTTACCACCCTTTTCTAGCCAGGGTGGGATTTTAGGATATTATTTAATGAATTTCGTCACTAAATAATTTCCTTTGCCCAGGCAAGAATCGAACTCGCCACTCTAGGTTTACCATGTGAGATAAAGGTCAACGCTTTAACTCGCATGGCTAACCTGAGCCCCACGATTACCTTAAATGTCTTAGAAATAGATAAAACTTGTTCATAGATTCCTGAAAATTTATCTTTCTGTTTTAATATCTAAAATTAGAATTTGTATTTGTGTGAGAGTGTGTGTGTGTGTGTGTGTGTGTGTGTGTGAGAGAGAGAGAGAGAGAGAGAGAGAGAGAGAGAGAGAGAGAGAGAGAGAGAGAGAGAGAGAGAGAGAGAGAGAGAGAGAGAGAGAGAGAGAGAGAGAGAGAGAGAGAGAGAGAGAGAGAGAGAGAGAGAGAGAGAGAGAGAGAGAGAGAGAGAGAGAGAGAGATAGAGAGGAGAGAGAGAGAGAGAGAGAGAGAGAGAGAGAGAGAGAGAGAGAGAGAGAGAGAGAGAGAGCGTGCTAGAACAGACAGACGAGCCTATAGCATCTCTGTCATTGGCTCCCCCCGTGCATTTCCCGAGGGGCCCCATCCATCCAATTTTTTCTTCTTTTCTATCCCTTATTCTCGTTTTCTTTAATATTTAAGAAGAGAAACAACCCTTTGAAGATGCACCGCCATCGAGAAGTCAGTCAATGTTAAATATTCAAGGGGAGCTGATACTTCTCCCAGCCTTCATACACCCTTCCCTCAGCGTTTCTCGTCTTCACAAGTCTCTTCAAACATGCAATAGGCAGGTTTTGGTTTGGAAGAATATGCCAAAGGGTAAGTATTTGAGTTCTAGCAAAGTAAACAGAATAAAATGTTAACTAAATTTTATGATCAACAATAAAGATAACTATATAAACGATGAATATACACTCAACTGCAAAAAAACCGGACACTTCATTTTTGTCTTATTAAAAACTAATTTTCAGTAATTTTGTTTATGTGGGTATTCTAGTTATTACAGAGAGTTTAGAGTCTAAGTCCATTGAACTAATCCCTCCAGGATTAGTAAACAATTAGATAAAACTCAGATTAGATTTATTAGCATTTTCTTTAATTAATGTTTTATTTTTATTTCGGTCCAGAATAATGTGTCTTTCAAACTTAGATGGAAGGCCGGAGCTTACGTTAGATTGCCGAAACGCTTGGGGTAGCGAAGTCTACCATTCACTGTAATAAAAATGAAGAATAATTTTTTTTTAAATGTGTTAATTTATCTTTTTCTTTTTTTTATTTTGTAAATAATCAATAAAAATTATTCACTTTTGGCAGATTTTGTTTAAATAACCTATAGATTAACCAATTATTTTAATTAAAAAGATTAATAACATATATTAAGTATTTAACAAAATTATAAGACTAAATCTAAGTGTCCGGTTTTTTTTTTTTTTTTTTTTTTTGCGGTTGAGTGTATAAAGGAAATATTTGAGATTTTTAATGTTAACTTTTCTCTTTCACCCCTAGATTCTCTTTAGTACTATAAAATTTAATTTACCAAATATTTGATACCTCCGTTCCATTGCCTCGAATTGGCAGTAAAACATAAGTTACGAGATTATGACAAATGAAAAAGTCCAACAAAAACCTTTGTACATGTAATAGATACTTGAGATGTAGAGAGATTTGACAATTTTTACTTTCTGTCTTCATTTAAACTCTTTTTCCCCTACGTCGATTTTGATCAAAAAGGAATTTGACTAGCTCGATGTTACATCACTCAAAAATATGGAATTCCAACATATATCACTTGCTTTGAGTAAAGCGTGATACGCAGAAACGCACGTATGATATGAACTGTATCATACATCACTCGTGCTAACGGTATATACCAAACACTTTGTAAATTATTATGTAATTCTGAAATAATTGTAATGTTAAATTCTGTAAAATATATTAAATATATACTTTCACTAAATAAAGTTTAATATCTCAGACAGAAAATAATACTTCATGTAAAAAGGTCCGTCAAGCAGGGGCTGCGTAAAATAAACAGTTTGGCCACGTGAAGTTATACAATAGAGAAATCTCCATACGAGAGCCGAACAGTTACTTAATTGGCCGAACTAGCTTTTGGCTGGAAACTCAATAGTTCCTTATACGCCTACATTTCATAAAAATGCAAACATCTCGGTTAATATTCAAGATAGTGGATAAATCTATAGAACAATATTTATAGTAAATTTAATTTGCAATAAGATTGGTTCTATACAACGTTTTGAACCGACGTATGGTAACGGAGATATTGCGAATTTTCGAAAATCCCCCCTCTAAACCCCCCCCCTCCCACTGGCCCGATTTCAGCCATTACTGACTTGCTCTGTTTTTTTGCATAAAACGTTTAAATATCGAGTTTGGTAACGATCAAACAAAAATTGCGACCGCTAGAGCGTTAACAGACAAATATATATAATTTTAAACGGATCTTATTTTCGTCATCTCCTGGATACGATCGATGGACATTTGAAGAAATGTTTCGAAAATCGCGTCATGGGTACTACCCCAATAGCTGATTTCCCTCAAGGGAAATCTGATAAAACCAACTAAAATTGATAAAAGTACCTTTAAAATGTAGACAAGGAGGCTGAGCTGGATACCCGACAGGAAAGGGGGATGTGTTTATAGAAAGCTGCTAACTTATTTAAATTAATGGCTGTATTTTTTTTTAAGTTCTTCATTGTTCAAAATGTTTTTGCTAGTGTCATTGTAATTAAAGTGTTAATATAAACATATTGGTATGATAAGGGTCCCTAATTCCCGGAGGGGATAACAAAGGCCCTTTATCCCTGATGACTTTGGCTGTTGATGTAAGTGATTACCTTGAGCTTTTTGCCCTATCCCTATTCATGGTAGGACTACACGATTGATACAAGCCCGACAACGAGGGTTACAGGCAAAAACACTCCCCCCTTCTCTCTCTCGGGGGCCAGACACCATAATTTCCAAGGATTAACTTGTCCTTAGTGACTAAACAGCCAAACTACGTCCTGAGTTAGTGTACGCAAAATGGTTAAACTGTGCTCTGAGCTTAGGCCAGAGTAATTATGTCTATTTCACTATCTCTATTCTGCGAGGAACGCACTAGAGACAAAATAAGCTCAAGGAAAATGCATATAAAAAAATATTTTTCCGGAATGAAAAAAAAAAAAAAACAGAGTAATGAAAATATAAATATGGATATTAACGAATATAAGACTGCTTTGACAGATTATTGGCTTTCTACATAGCTTAATAGTTTAATATTAAAATAAAAAGTAAAGATAATATTCTTATTATAAAAATTTGAAAAAAAAAAAAAAAAAAAACGTTAATGAAATACTTCAATTTCTTCTCATTCTGGACCCAATATTATTTATATGTTCTCCATAGATTTACGGCAATGGGGTCTTTAAGAGTATTTTACATAGTATATTGCAAGTACTCCCCGCCAGAAAAAAAAATCCGTCACGCAGGGGCTGCGTAAACTAAGCAGATTTCCCATGTGAAGTTTTACAATAGAGAAATCTGCATACTGGTAACACAATACCACCGTGATTAAATACAAACGGTAATGAGAAATCTTTCAGTTAATTAAAATAAATTCCCAACTGAAACGGCTTCTGAATTGTAAGAATAATTTATATTTTAATAACTCAAATTTTAGTAGTCCAAGAACTAAAGAAGGGGGGGGGCGGATGAACAGAACGTATTTGCATAAATCTCACAAAGTAACGAAGGTAAGGTAAGGTTAGAAACGACAGGTAAGGTTAGAAGAAACCTCCCACCTGAGCCGACGGAAATGGCCGACCTAATCCGAACTATACCCGACCACAGACTTCATAAAAATGCAAATATCTCGGTTAATATTCAAAATAGAGAATAAATGTATATAACAATATTTATAGTAAATTTAATTTGCAATAAGATTGGTTTTATACAATTTTTCGATCCGATGCATATTAGCGGAGATATTTCGAATTTTCGAAAATCCCCCTCTAAACCCCCCCTCCCTCTAGTCCCATTTCAGCCATTAATGAACATGATCTGCCTTTTTACATAAAACGGTTAAATATCAAGTTTGGTAATGATCAAACAAAAATTGTGGGCTCTAAAGCGTTAACAGACACACACACACACACACACACACACACACACACACACACACACACACACACACACACACATATATATATATATATATATATATATATATATATATATATATATATAATTTTGAACGGACCTCATTTTCGTCATCTCCTGGGTAGGATCGATGGACATTTGAAGAAAATGTTCGAAAATCGCGTTATGAGTACGACTTCAATAGCTGATTTCCTTCTTCCGTGTGGAAGACACTGTCGCAAGTTACGAGCACGTCATTAATGGACAGCCCCTGGAGAGGTGGTATGTAAGCCACAAAACATGTGGGGCAATATCAATAAAGTTTACGCTAATAAATGTCTATTTATTGGTGATCCTTGCCATAAAACTATGAAGAACATTAAAATATACTTCAATTATATATTTCACATTTGAGTACAGACGTGAGAAGTTCAAGAATCACCTGGAGGAAGGGAGAAATGTAGGAGGAAGACTGAACCGCAATGTAGGATTATTATTCTTCATTAACTACTACTATGGCTAATCGGGACGGGTTACCTACCACCCTTTTCAGTCAGGAATTGACAAAGAATTTTTTTTGGTGAGTTCATAACTAAATAAAATCTTTTTTGCACGTGTGGAATCGAACTAGGCAAATAGGTAAGGAGGAACTGGTATAAAGTCCGTCACGCAGAGGCTGCATAAACTAAGCAGTATAACATACTTTTGATCTCATCACACCACATGTTCTCCATTTTAATGTGAAAAGCCGATGAGTAGGGTAGGGGAAGACTGAAAACAAGAAAGCACTAATAGCTCAATTAATATTTGTCTTATGAGAAAACGGATAGGACAAAAGTTGTAGAGCATCAACAATTTAACATGATTAGTTCCATAATATTTTTCGATCCAATTTCTTATAACGGAGATACTTTGAATCGTCTAATGCCTACCCTCTAAGCCCCCATTATTCCATGTTCGATTTCAGCAAATAACAAATCTGATCTGAAGTGTTGACTGAAATGGTTAAATATCTAGTATTGTAAAGATCAAACAATAAGAACGTAAAATCGTAATTGTTGGCATCCGCACTTAAGGTATTTGTATGTTTCTCCAAGAGTGAAAGCTCATTGAAATCCATATTTGGTATTTAACTATGGAACGAACTGGTTCGTGATATAACAGCTTATGGTAATAAGAAATGAGTACGGGTGGTGGTCAACTGAAGGATGAAAACTAAAAAATGCAAATGTCTTTAATAATTAGTATTAATAATCGAAATAATGGAGAAAAAAAGATATAAAACAACATTTAATTTGCATTAAGATCAGTTCTATTCAGATTTTCAGATGCATCTGGTTTCCTGAGTAGCTGTTTCCCTTAACTTAAGCTTCAGAGTTTCCCTTAGGAGAAATCTATTAGTATATATGTATAGAAAAAGAGGAGATTTGAGTTCCACTGGTTGCTCAACTAGGCATTGTACATGAATGTCCCCGAAGATGCTCATCCTTACCGGGTTCATTGATTAAACAGAAAAAATAAAAATAACTATATGATTTAGCTAAACGAACACGTCACATTGAAAAAAGTCAAAATTGGGTTTAGGAAGGGTAGAACGTATAATTCCACTGAGATCTGAAAATTATACTGACCTAGGGTTATAGCTTATTCCATGATAGAAATTCTCTGAGAAAAGAGCGAGTTTCCAATTTTTGGGCGGGGTTTGTGTCGAAGGGGGGTGGACCCACATGAATTTTTAGGGGGACAGCCCCTCCAAGCTCTGTGCTCTCAGCCGCCATGTGGAAAGCTTATTACAATTTCAACAGGTAATTTACATAGTATAAATGTGTGTCCGGGGACTCTGGGTGCATTAGCGTACCTTTTGGGGTGGAGGGGGGCACCCAGCTGGAAGGGCGTACTAATTAAATTCTTCCTCCTGGACCGCTCTCTCACTTTGCCTCGCAGCTACTGGATATATAAATAGATAAAGTTCCCTTTGCCCAAATTCACTTTAATGTTGCAAATATTTAAAAGTGCTCCGGTGTAAAGTTGTGAAGTTTTAGTGCTAAAAGCACAACACGTTTTCATTAGCTTCGAAAGGGTCAAGGAAAATGCAGGAGTAATGGAATAGTCTATAACCACGAAGAGCCTATGAAAATAACTAACAGGTAGTTTACAATAAAGTTACTCAAATGGTGTTAAAATCTTTACTGAATAAAAAAAAAAGTATTAATTTCAATTTCGTATGCAAATTCAAACAATTGTATGGAGGATAATAAAAATGTCCGTATGAAAAATTTCTCAATTGCTGTAGTATTATTTATACATATAAATAATAAGGAAAATAAACATTGTATAGCTGACAATGCTATGCCATAGTTTTGATTTAAAATATTTAGTAATATTAGTTAGAGAAAAGAATACGAGAATATGGAGATCATAAATAATTGGAAAAACGTGTTCCATTAAGAAAGCTGAAATAAACATTTTGAATAATGTGTGTTTAACTTAATAGAATAAAAGTCCGTCACGCAGGGGCTGCGTAAACTAAGCAGATTTCCCACGTGAAGTTTTACAATAGAGAAATTTCACGAGAACCGAGCCAGTCAAGGAAACGGCCGAACTAGCTTTTGGCGGGAAAGTAACTCTCGTCCGTTAGGCGCCCAGATTTAATAAAAATGCAAATATCTCGGTTAATATTCAAGATAGAGAAAAAATGTATATAATAATATTTATAGTAAATTTAATTTGCAATAAGATTGTTTCTGTACAATTTTTCGATCCAACGTATAGTAACGGAGATATTTCGAATTTTTGAAAATCCTCCCCTCTAAACCCCCCCCCTCCCACTGGTCCGATTTCAGCCGTTAACGAACTTGATCTTTCTTTTTACATAAAACAACTAAATATCGAGTTTGGTAACGATTAAACAAAAATTGCGAACGCTAGAGCGGTAACAGACAAATATATATATTTACAGTTTTGAACGGACCTCATTTTCGTTCTCTACTAGGTAGGATCGATGGACATTTGAAGAAAATTTTCGAAAATTCCGTCATTAGTACAACCTCAATAGCTGATTTCCCTTGAGGGAAATCTACTAAAACATGGTATGCTTCTTGAAAACATTTAATGCATGTATTAAATTGTGTTTGCTATAGAGACATTGTATGCTAATGTAAACGTTTAGACAATATAAACTAATTTCATTTGTTGATTTTTGTACATATGTATGTTTAATTATTTAATTAGCAACTATTGGTGCTTCACAATTGTTGATCTGAACGTATGTTTTTCGTTACTGATATATTCAGAGAGTTATCTCTTAGATACTTTCTTGTTTTCTGCCTTCGATACATCCCCTCTTCTACTCATAGGATTATTACTTTGAGTTAGAGAACTAACACATACCTATCCGTGGGAAATCTGCTAAGTTTACGCGGCTGAGTTTTAACCATTGTAACCATACCAACCACTCCTTGAAATGAACCAGCTGCTGAACTTTACAACAATGGATGTCTTCACGAAAAATGGATGCATAAACATCCAAATATTAGGAAATATAGTTTGTATTTTGCTTAATTATTGGTGATTTACGATTGTTACTCTATATTGCAGGATGATAAAATACGGCAACCCTTCCACAGTAGAGGTTAATTCTGTTGAGATAGTTATTTTCATCACAAGTACGGAAACTGAGTGTTTCGATACGAGGTCTATTTTTACGAGCGAGGCGAAGCCGAGCTTGGAAAACAGACCGAGTACCGAAAAGACAGTTTCCGTAAGAATAATGAAAATTACTTTTCATTACACTGTACAACCACCTCAAGAAATTACTGAAATTAATTAAGCCAAACAGGTTTATTTTTATGATAGTTATGAAACATATGTCAGAACAACAAGGTTACAAATTACATCTTTATATTGATATTAATTGTGCAATTATTATTGCCGCTAATGTTAAACCCTTTAGGGGGTATGTGCGGCTTGTTGATTACCATATTATTGGTTGATGTCGATTCAACAGCATCGATTTCTTCATTACGATAGTCATCTATTGTGACAACTATAACAATTATTTAGTCAATGTTTAGTAACACAGGTTACGAAGAGTTAAATGAAAAAATTAGGAATATTACAAATACATGTGTTTGATTCCCGCCAAATTGTACCGTCCTAGTACGGAAACTCTTAGTTTCCGTACGCAGATCATGCATAGAAAACACATGTTTTCTAGTCAGTGTAATGAAAATTTAATTTCATTGCATTATTCTATACACTTTGATGTCTAATAGGCAAAGTACTTTTGATGATTTTAATTTTCTGTGGTTTACTTAAGGATTTATTTATTTATTAAACTTTCCTGTCGATTTTGTGAAAAGTTTCTTAATATGTTGTTATTTAGTTTTAGGAATGATATGTGTTATAGATTTAACTAGTCGAATTTGTAATATTTTTAAAACTGTAATAAAGCTAGGTACGTTATTGACGATAGTGTACTGTGGAAGAGTGACTGATTTTTCCAATCTGCAGTAAAATTCATTTCCACTTTCCCGAAAACCAACGTCGGAATGCTGTTCTATAAAGTATTTTCTAGTTCAAGTATTAAGTTCTTCTTTTTAGAGTTCAGTTAACTCCCACTTCTACTCATCGGATTTTTATTTAGGAATAGTTAATATAAGGCGAGATGTGATCACAAGTTTGCCATACTAGCACGGGGAGTATATGCTTACTTTACAGCCTCTCCTAGACTGACTTTTTTTTATAGTTAGCTTAGTATTTTATTTAGAAACACATATAGAGCATAAAATTCCCTTTAATCTTATAATAATAGAAATTTTAGCGGATGCGAGCCCCTCACTCCAGCACCGTATTCATCGGAATAAAAGCCTGTATTTCACCAAAGCAGCTTAGGTCTCCCTCTCAACCTCTCGATTTGCACTAATGGCTGTGCTCTTTGTGTTCCTTGTTCCTTCTACCGTTGTGCAGCTCTCTCTCTGTCTTTCTCTCCGTGTTTGTGTTTTAGTCGGTATAGCTTTGAGAGCTAAACGCCCCACAAATTATGAATATTTGTCTGTGGGGGAAACTATTTCGATTCTCGTTTATACCGGCCATTTTAAACCGCTCTGAATAAGTAATTCAGGAATAATTGAGATGATAGGGAAAATCCAGGAAGTCCGTTCCAAAGTGCTCGGACTCGGAAGTGATCACATCTCTATATTTATTCATTATTTAGAACGAATGACTCGTCTATTTGTTTAATTACTTTTTTATCGGAAAAAGTATATAACAGCAATTGTAGAACATTAATAGTTTAAAAAAATGATTAAGAAAAATTAAAATTTGCAACAAAATTGACTATATAAAATGTTTCAATCAGGCTCATAAGAAACAAAATATTTTGACTTTTCGAGTTTTTCCTCCAACCCCATTTCTCTCCGGCCGCAAGTCGTTAACGCAATCGATCTTTAGTTTAACCTAAAGCCATTATGTTTAGAGTTTGGTACGATTAAAAAAATTGCGACTGGTAGAGCAGTAAGAGACAAGTATATATCACACACACACACATATATATATATATATATGTGTGTGTGTGTGTGTGTGTGTGTGTGTGTGTGTGTGTGTATGTGTGTGTGTGTGTGCGCGCGCGCGCGTGTATATAGTTCGAAAGAGTAGCTATACTGAGTCTAAAAGAAACACTTGTTTTCTTCTTTTAAGTACCCAATTTTTTTCATCTTCAACGCGTTTCGAGTTTAGTAGCTTCTTATCAAGGGGTTCTTTTTTCACTAATTTTTATGAACAATGTCTATATGCTATAACACCATTGCCAAATTTTGCCGCATACCGTGACAAAATCTAAAACGATTTTTTTTTTAAATTTCATATCTACATTGATTATAATACTATTGGCTACACTTTATATATATATATATATATATATATATATACATATATATATAATTCTGAACAGATCTCGATTTCGTCATCTCCTTGATCGTTCGATGGACATTAAACGATATCTTTGAAATCGCGTCATAAGTACAACCTCAATAGCTTCTTTCAGCTAAAATGAAAATATAAAAAAAAATTAAATGGATTAAATCTGGACTTCATTTGAAAGGAACTCAGGCCCATCGGCAAGTTTGTAGGAAGGAAGACATTTTTGGAAAATTGCTTCTTTAGGTTGACCTTACGGGTAATCTGCTAAAATACTGGAAAACTTAGGGTTGTTTTCCTCTTCCCTTATTTTCTTTTTTTTCCCTTCTGACATGTCAAACCCCAACGGGACCTCACCGCAAAAAGACGTTCCTATTCAAATAAGCCTCAAAATCTCCCCCTTACCCCTTCCAGCTGGTGTCCCACCCCCACCCCCTTCGTGGGTCTCCCGGGGAAGAAATGTCGAGAGAGTTTGATGATAAAAGGCCTACAGCCGGCAGACATGCTAATTCCCGGGCAATTTTCGCGGGCTAATTAAGGCGGGGACTGCAAGGGACGTGAGATTTAATTAGGCCCCCTTTCTACACCAGTCGCTGGTTGTATTAGAGCTCGGATTGTTGTATTCCTGTTGTTGGTGGTTTAAAATACATTTGCGGGTTTCAACCCAGGGCTGAAAGCACATTTTTTCACTAGTTTTTTAGAGGTTTTAACAAAATATCACATTCTTTCAGTGGTTGAACAATTATTTCCAGTGTGTGTGTGAAAGTCGTACTGCAAGCAATTTAAACAATATGAGTCAGCTAACGGAGCCATAGCAGAACCATTCTAAGAACAATACGGATATTCATGTAACTTCGTAGACTCATTGCATACGACAACAACAACAACAAACCAGGTTGAACTTTAAAACAATTGCCTGTACGAAAAATTGATGCTTAATCATCTAAAAAAAAAAAAAGAAGCAGACGTATCTTGTTAATCTATTGTTGCTATACAATTGCAGTCCTATACATTCTTTGTGGTAAATTTTTATTTTATCTCTGCCATACTTGATATTTAACCACTTCAGTCAACACTTAAGATCATATTTGTTATTGGCGAAACTCGAAATGTGGGGGGGGGGGGGGTTTCGAGGGTGCGATTTTGGAAATTAAAAAAAATCTCCTTTATTGTAAAATGTTACAGAATATTCCGTTGCGTCGTAAAGTGTTACAGAACCAATCTTGTTAAACTATTGACACTCTACGATTGAAGCATTGCATTTTTCAGTAACTCAAGTATTAAGAGAGTTGTTCGTACTTTTATGTTTTCAGTATTCTGTGAACCCTGACTTACGCTCATCGAATTTTTACTTTGGTATAGAAAATAAGTGTTGAGAAGAAATTGTAATACCATCAAGTGCAAAATCTGCATAGTTTACGTAGCCCCTCCGTGACTGAATTATATTTAGTTATTTTTTTTTTTTTTTGTGGCTCCTGGCACTAGTTGTGTGATTGCCACTTTCTCGTCGCTTGTGGAAAAGGGTTACCTTAATTCGACTTTATTACTTTTGTACTTAATGAGGCATATTCTTCCATTGCTGTATGAATCTTTTAAATGCATTTCTATTTTCCTATGTGCTGACCATATCCGCAGGTTCGGGTGAATAATTATATACTGCTCGCATGATCTGGATTCTTGCCGAATCATATTTTGTACAACTAGTGAGAACATGCATCGCTGTTTCCTCTTTCTCTCTGAAGGAACATATTGGAGGGTTTCTCCTTTTATATTTGTGCAAATAACTCACGAAGTTGCCATGTCCAGTCAGCATTTGACTGGACAGTAGTCAGGGGCCAGCCAGCTGCAAGCAATTCTAGCAGCCACGCTTGGGAAGAAGTTCATAGTCATTTGGCCTTTAGTTGTCGTCTGCCATCTTCTTTCCCATTCAGCAAATACATGATTCTGTGCTGCTTCTTTTATTTGCTTTACTCGATCCCTGGTCAATATTGATATTTAGTGAGTCGATTGTCGGCTTATAAGTTTCGAGTAATAAGGTGTATTTTTTTGAATATGGTGTTTTGGTCTGCTGTTGTAGGAGTTATATTTTTATAAGCGAATTTCCTTTTGGATATTGAGTTAGTTATACTTTTGTAATGTATTTTGTAAGGGCTGTATTTAGTATTCTATTCAGGGAATACATCTGTTTGAAGTTGTGCATCAAATATGTCGACTCGTTGTTGAATATTGGCAGAGAGCGAGGGAAAAGGCCAGCCTCGTGCCGCGCTAGGCGAACCATACAAAATTAACGGTGTACCCTTTTAATAATGTGCAAGTGAGAGAGAGAGAGAGAGGAGGTGGAGGGGGGGGAGGGCGAATCAAATATTCAAATCGCAATTTAAACTTTTCTCCTCCCCCCACTCCATACACCCCCGTCCCCCAATTCGCCCCGTTGTATCCCTATTTCCTGAGGGAGAGACCCGAGGGCTGCCTTAGGATTAGAGCTTGGGATTATATATATACCTGCTCGGGATAGGAGGGCTTTATTAGAACTAGCTAGTCCGTCTCCTGGCTGTAATCCGCAACAGCTTGTGTCTTGCATGACGTAGGCCTGAAAATTTCACGATCCAAACTCCAACCCCCTTCCAGTAATCCGTATTCAAATCCTGAGTTAGGATTCACTCTACGTTCTGAATATTCAATTTATCGCTTTCTACTGACCCCCCCTTCCGTCCAACTCCCGATTTCCATCGGTCAGTATTATCTGGGTGAAAATTAAATTCTGATAACGTTCTCCGCTTAACGAATCGACCTTACTGGCGGCTTATTAGAAAGTGATCAACTATCGACTAACATTGCAGCTTAGTTTTCGTTATTAGGCTCAGGAATCGTATAAGCATTCAAGATGTGATCTGATGCCTTTGGAGTACAACAGACTTTGAAAATACCACGAACAGAGGAGCTAAAAACCGTGACTGTAAAACTTCTGCTCCTCTTTTCCAACAGTTTTAGCAGATACCTTAAGGGATATCAGCTATTGAGGTCTTACTCATGACGGAATTTTCGAAATTTTCTTTAAATGTCCATCGATCATTATTTATTCTCTATCTTGAATATTAACCGAAATATTTGCATTTTCCAGTTTTCAGCCTTCAGTAAACGCCCACTTCTACTTGTGTTACGTTAAAAAATATTCCACATTACTCGAAGCTTAAATAGCAAATATTCTTTTCATTGAACTTTTACTTTGTGAGATATATGCAAATACGTTCTGTTGTCCCCCCCCCTCTTTTGTATTTGGATTACTAAAATTTGAGTGATTGAGATAAAATTGATACTGATTCCTTATAAATTACAGCACTAGCTTTAGTAAATTGTTTTCAATAAAATTAATATGTTATATTCAGATATATTTCATTAATTGTTTGTATTTCCGGTCTATCTATACTACGAGAACTACGAGGCTGGCTGGCCTGTTTGTTTATAATTCTGCCGCCTTCCGTTGTAGAGATTATTAACCTGTATTGTAAATTTACTCAGCATTCACGGTAGTGTTACCTGTATGTATATTTATCTATTGTAAACCTTCGTGTGGGAAATCTGCTTAGTTTACGCAGCCTCTGCGTGGCGGACTTTTCATGATTTGCATAGTTTTGAATACACTTTATTTTCGTCATATCCTGCGAAGGATCGATGGACATTTGAAGAAATAGCTCAAGAGCTGATTTCCCTCGAGGGAAATCTGATGAACAGAAGGATCTCGTATTTCTAAGAAGTCATTGAAAAGGTGCGTTATCCCGACTGCAACTTTAAACCATCCCGAGTCTTGGTCTACTGAATTGATATCAGATCTCCTTAAAGGAAATTAGCTATTCAGGTTCTACTCATGAAGCAATTTTCGAAATATTTCTTCAAAAGTCCAATATATATATTTGTCTGTTAACGCTCTGGCGGTCGCAATATTTGTTTGATCGCAAGAAAACTCGATATTTAATCTTTTTATGCAAAAAAAGAAAGATCAAGTCCGTTATTGGCAGAAATCGGACCAGAGCGAGGGGGATGGTTTAGAGCGGAAAATTTCGAAAATATGAAATATCTCCGTTACTATATGTCGGATCGAAAAATTGTACATAACTAACCTTATTGTAAATTAAGTTACCTATAAATGTTAGTAGTTTTATCATGAATATTAACGGAGATTTTTGGAGTTTTTAGTTTTCATCCTTAAGTAAACCCCTGCTCCTACTCATGTCATATTAACAATAAGCAATAATATCACGAACAGCTTTATACCAATTACCAAATATTTTTTTGCAGACAGCTTTATTACTTTGGTTTAAGATTCATTCAAATTCGGCATCCATTACGATTCGATGTAAGCTACACGACCACTTGGAAAATCTGCTTAGTCTACGCAGCCCCAGCGTGACGGACCTTTATTTCACGGGTATTGAAACTGAATGGCTGTACAGTTATTCTACATGTGACAGGAGATTTGTTACAGGTGATGAAAGTAACGGTTGATTTCTTCATAATTTAATTCATGCTTTATATTTACACTGTGAACATTTTCTGTTTGAACCCGTCAACGACGGGTAATACGGCTACTAGTAAATAGATAGCGATTTGAGATCTCGAGAGCGTCATATGCCAGATCTTAGAAAATCTGTTTAATTTACGAAGCCCGGACTTCAGTTTATGAGAATTATGAGGAGGCGGTCAACATTAAAGAACTAAACCACATAAACTAATAGATTGGGGCGAATGATTACTCTGCAGTTGGACTCTGCCAAGTTCTTCCGCCATCTCCTTCATCATCAATGGTTTTTCTTCATCCGTTCCGATCCCCGGGAGAGGGTCCTTCTTTCTTCTCCATTCTCCGCCCCTCCCCATCTATTTCGCCACCCTCCGTCCAACCCTTTATCCCCGACCCTCCTTTATGCATTTATGAGCTCCTCTTTTATTTATGTCTTCTCTTTGAGAGGTGGAATTAATTAAAAACACTTTTCAATACTGAAATTAAAAGAGAGATACTCCCCTTCTACTTTTGAATGCACCGATTTGTAACTTGTCTCGTCGCTCTTCCGGTTGTGTGCCCACATTTATACGGGTGGCAACGTTTTGAAATCCATTCACGTCAGGAAATAAGAAATGAATGAATAAAGTACTCCAGTACTCTTCTTGTTTATAATTTAAGAGTTCTTTTGGTGTAAAAATTAAACGGGCTTTTAAAAATTATGTTCACAAAGTTTTTAAGCTCGTTCATTAGTATTCTTAAATCGCCTAGTGATAATTTTCGTGGGGAACAAAGCGACCCATTACTTGGCGCAGAACAGCTGATATGTCGGACGGAACCTGACGAAGGACGGCAACCATTTATCATGTCATACCAAGAACTCACAGCTTGCAATGTAGGAAAACGTACAAGGTACTGCTAGTTGAATCACAACTTCGTCTTAGTCTTCAGCATTCACATTCAATATAGGCTGCCCTATGCCACTCCTAAATTCCGAATAACCGTAAACATTTCAACTTAATGCCCCTCCTTTGAAAGGCCTGTTGTCATTGAAATCATAGACAAACGTGAACCTTTAGAACGCAACAGAAATTGCATTTTCCCTGTGATCGGTAACGGAAAATCTGTATTTTCTGCTCCACCAGTTGATTTGAATTATACCAAAGTTCCGAAGAAGAATCTGAGTTTTAAGAAAGTCCGTTCACGCAGGAGCTGCGTAAACTAAGCCGATTTCCCTCGTCAAGTTTAAAAATAGGTAAACCTACATACTTCAAGACAAACCCACCTTAAATATTAAGTGAATAAATAGAAACGGTAAAAAGTAATCTTTTCCCCCCCTTGACGGAAGCGTCTCAAATGTAACAACTGGTAAGCCAATCGACTCACCGGAAAGAAAATACTGTTTATCTCAAGCAATCAAATTTTAGTAGGCACAAGAATTTATTTTAAAAATTCTCCCACTGCCCCTCCCACTGGTCCGATTTCAGCCGTTAACGAACTGGTTCTTTCTTTTTCGAGTTTGCTAACGACTAAACAATAATTGCGACCGATAGAGCTGTAAAAGACAAATATATATATATATATATATATATATATATATATATATATATATATATATATTCCTCTCAAGGGAAAAGTTCTAAAATGGCACTCTTTAGAAAGTTTCGTTGCAAACTCAAATTCTTCAGGGGCCGCTAAAAAACGTTTACTGGCGTTCTTTGTTCCAAAATGCAGTCATTTATCCAATGATAAAAAGTCATCCATTTTTTTCCACCCTCGAAGCCATATTTGAGAGCGGGGATCCTCCATTGGCTCTGAATATCCTTCTCAGTGGGAAGGCGAGCAATTTGTAAGATTCTTCAGCAATTAGAGGTTCCATGGTAGAATTATGGCGGGGCCTTCATCCTTTCATCGTTCAGAAAGGACAAATAGATTGTAATTGAATAATAGGAAGAGAATGGCCAGGCTTTTATTAAACTATTAAAGGCCTAATTGACAATTTAAAAGTAAGGAAGGAGTTGTGGCGGTTTTCGGACCACAACTCTTTAATAAGACCATTAAAGTTAGAATGAGATCCCATGAATTTATTCCCCCTCCTTTATCTCACAATTTCATCTCTTTTTTTTTCTCTCTCTCTCACTCTCTCTTATCTCTCTTTTTCAAAGAATTCCTAATTTTTTTTTTTGCAGAAGTTTTTTTTTCTTCTAGCTTTTCACTTCAAAGATGTAGTAAATCCAAAACTAACGAAAAGTCATGTCTGAACCATGTACACAATATAAAATATTTTTTGAAAGCTTCTCGACGCTTCTAAACCCCACTCCCACTGGTTCTATCTCAGGCTTGAACAAATTGTATTTATGCCACGGAATTAAGTTAGAATATATGGGTACTGGGAGAACAGTCTTCAAAAATCGAGTCATGACTAACAAAATTAATAGGTGATATATTTCTGGAGATGCCTGTTAAAATTAAATATAATTAGCGCTCGCAATGTTCGTTTGATAGGTAACACACTCGATATTTAAACGCTTTATGTAAAACTAAAGTTCGTAAATGGTCAAAATTCGGGTGGGGCGTATAGAGGGGGAGAATTTCGAAAATTCAATATATCTCCGTTATTATACGTCGGATCGGAAAATGTATAGAACCAATCTTATTTGCAAGTGTGTTTTTTTAAAAAAATTAATAAGTACATGTTTTCGCTTTATTGAATATTTACCGAGATATTTTTTTTGTAAACAAAATATCAAAAATTCCGACACGCAGGGGCTGCGTAAACTAAGCAGATTTCCCACGTGAAGTTATACAATAAAGATTCAAGAGTCGAGCAGTTAGGAAACGGCCGAACTAGTTTTTGGCGGGAAAGTCTCTAAGTACGTTAGCCGCCCAGATTTAATAAAAATGGAAATATCTCGGTTAATATTCAAGTTAGAGAATACATGTATACAACAATATTTATAGTCAATTTAATTTGCAATAAGATTAATTCTGTACAATTTTTTGATCCGACGTATGGTAACGGAGATATTTCAAATTTCCGAAAATCCTCCCCTCTAAACCCCCCTCCCACTGGTCCGATTTCACGATTGGTAACGATCAAACAAAAATTATGACCGCTAGAGCGGTAACAGACGAATATATATATATATATATATATATATATATATATATAAAAATATATATATATATATATATATATATATATATAGAGAGAGAGAGAGAGAGAGAGAGAGAGAGAGATACAGTTTTGAACGGACATCATTTAAATTCCGTCATGAGTACAACCTCAATAGCTGATTTCCCTTAAGGGAAATCTGCTAATATATTAGTGTGGGCTCATGTTAAACATATGAGTTCAAGCGGGAGCTTTAATCTCACATGGTAAAACCAACAGTGGCTAGTTTGGTTACCGCTTGGGCAACAGGAATTTTTGTAGTGACGTACTCATTAAATCTTGGCTAGAAAATAGTGGCAACCAGTAGATCACCTCCCACAATTAGCCACAGAAGTAAAAAAATTGACGTCAAAAATAAATAATAGTAATTATTAAATTAAGTTCCATATGTTAGCTGCCAGTAAAGTGTAATGCTAAAATTATTTAAATATTATGAAATATATTAAATCTAAATAAGACATTTTTTTATCAAATATTGGGAATATAAAGAATTTAAATCTGAAAATTCCAAATATCTCCGTTATCATACGTCGGATCGGAAAAATGTATATGTTTTCGCTATATCGCATACTAACCGAGGTACTACCATATTTTAGTTTCCGAACATTAGTGAACACCACCTCCTACTCATGTCTTAGTAACAAAAAGCTTTTATATCATGAAAAGTCTTTATTCCAAAGTTAAATAACAAGTGTGGTTTTCATTGAAATTATTCATTGTGAGGTACATGCAAATACGTTAGGTAAAGAAGTCATCAATTAAGATTTTCGTTATTTTCCTAAAAATGTTAATTTGATCTTTGCCATACTCCATATTTAGCCGTTTTATCGACACTAAAAACCATATTGGGTACTGGCAAAAATTGGTACTGGAATAGTGGGATGTGAAGTCCTAAAATCTTGTTTATTATGAGTCGAATCGGAAAATGTTATTGAACCAATCTTGTTAATCTATTGATTTTCTACAATTGTTGTTCTATAGATTTTTTCGTAACTAAAATATTAATCAAGTTATTCGTACTTTCTTGTTTTCTGCCTTCAGTAACCCACTCTCCCCCTATAATCATAAATTTTTCTTACATTCAAATAGAGAATATGTAAGGAAATGAGTTCTGAAGTGTATTATACCAGCTCGTGGAAACTCTGCTTACTTTACCCAGCCTGTGGGTGACTTTTTTAACTTAAGATCGAAGAAAGATTGCAACCGCTAGAGCGTTAACAGACAAATATATTTTCGCTCAAATTAAATCTGGTAAAAAGCAATATAGTAAAATGGAACGGCTAAGATTGAACATAATTTTACCACAGCGGAAAGCAATTAAATTGGAACAAATATTACAGTTATATTTTGTGGTCAATTTTAGGTAAAAAATAACACATAACGAAATTTCTTTGTAACTGGAAAGTTCGTTGGAGAGAATTAGTGTCCATAACGTATTGGATTGGGAGGTTTAAAGCCTTTTCCACGAAGTCCATTTGTCCAGTTTCGAAGTTAGGCAGTTAAACTGCACTTGGAACCTGTTATTACAGTAATGCCCTTGGCAATATTCGCCCTCTGCAATTACTGCTCGGCCTGGAGTCGTAATGTACTCCCAACACAGATACAAATGCTTTTATGTCTATTGTATATATATTTTTTTGCCAAAAAAGAAAATTTTCTCGTGAGAAAGTGTTTTTGAAAGAAATAGTACTTTTTTTCCTCTTATCTATTTATTGTTTATTTTTGGCTGGAGGTTTAGGTTAGTCATGTGAGTCCAAGGGCTTTGGAGTAAATCTCTCTTGATAAGTGATTACGATTCTCATCAGTATTATAAGAGTTTATTTAGCTCCTTAAACTCATTAAATGAAGGACATAATACCGTCCTGGGGAGGAAATGGTGGTTACCTATAGATAGGCAGTCATAATTAGCGTTAGGAGTACGTACAAAGCTTTGGTTTATAAAGATCTCTCTCTCTCCCTCTCTCCCCTCTCCCTCCCTCCCCCGCTCCCTCTGACATCATACATTAAATTCTTTAATTATCTTTACTTTTTTCGGCAAACATGCACAGGATAAAAGTTGTTTATTTTGTTATTTAGAGTAACTTTTGTTATATTCACAAGTATAAACGAGATATACACTAAAAAATTAATGTGGGAGCCAATAATTTTATTGGGCACTAACGTTTGACCGAAATTAATAAAACTCTATATGTAAATTAGCATTAATTTTTCTTTCATGATTATAAGCTATATTACATTTTTTAGGTTCAAACGAGAATGGGGGTTATAAGGGAGGACTGAATAATAAATTCGTGATATTTCGCTTTCTATTTGTTTCCAAGCAAACGTGCACGTAACAAAAATTCTTTTTTGTGTTATTAAATGTAGCGTCGTTTTAAACGTAATATTATTAAATTTAATATCCTAATCGCTTGAAATATCATGCAGAACAAGGTCTGACGGGTCCGCTAGTCTGGGCTGAAGGGTGGGCGAGAGATTTCTTGGAATCCACAGTCCTTCACAGCGGGCTTGGAAATCAATGCTGTGTGGACAGGGGAATTGACGTGAAGGAGGCGGACGCCTCTGCTTAACGTCCCTCGCCTCTTCTCTTTAATGGCATCTCGTAACCGGTGAACTAGGGCTGCATAATACTCACCATTCATTGTGGTATTCCTTTCTTTAAAATCTATCAATATTATTCCTTTATAGTCCCAAAAAATTGTGGCCATTATCTTTTTTGTTGACTGCGTGCGCTTCTCCTGGTCTTCTCCATTCCATGGACTCTCTTTTGCTGAGTGGGTCATAATATAGAACCATTGTAACTAAGTAAATGAAGTTCCATATGCTCTCTGCCAGCAAACTGTAATACATAAATATGATGAAACCTATTAAAAATAAATACGATTTCTTTTTCAAATAGGGAGAATATTATAAAGCATGTAAATCTCAAAAGCAAGATTATACAGGTTTACAATGCTAAGATTTGCGCTATTTCTCCTGCTGCTTAGTGCTATGGAATGAATCGCACTGATCATAAGTATAAAATATACAAATGCTAGAATACAGAACGAAATATGTAAACGAGATAAAAATTTAAAAAATAAAAATCTTTCGTGGCATAATACTATTTAATGGAAAACCCGAGGGTCGAGGGTCTGGGATCAACATAAAACCTTAAACAGGGAGAGATGAGCGAGAGAAAAAGATAGAAGATCCTACGAAAAAAAAAATGCAAAAAAAACGGGAAAAAAAATCTAGGGAAAGAATCTGTTATTCAGGAGTTGGAAGCTCAGAGGGTGAACAAGGATTATCCATACTACACTTAGCAAGGGCGGAACTCATTCTCTCTCTCACTCTCTCTCTCTCTCTCTCTCTCTCTCTCTCTCTCTCTCTCTCTCTCTCTCTCTCTCTCTCTCTCTCTCTCTCTCTCTCAACAATTAAAGCAATACGAGCCACTATTCATGAACCATCATCATCATCAATGCTCACCTTCTCCAGCAGCCGATGGCAACATCCCTTTCACCTAATCCAGATTTTTATATATTCTTCCAACCCTTGAGCAGGGCCTAATTTTAACACAGCGGGATTACTTTGTTCCCTTTATATTCTCAGCCAGTTTTTACTTCTGTACATTTCCGCTAGTAGAGCCTTTGATTCATTTATTCTCTCTTATTTACCTATTTTTTTTCTCTCTCTGTTGTGTTCTTCCGTCCTAATTAGAAAGATTTCGCTTGCTCGCAGACAAGATACTTGTAATTTATAATGAAGATAAGCCAGTCTATTTATGAATAGAAATGTTCCTCTGTAAATAAGCAAGAATCACAAAAGCAAACTTCTCCAGCATGCTTTTCTGAAAAAGCTTTTACCGGAAGTAATTATAGAATTTTCTTTGTTTTCGGTAGTATTCTAAGAATATTTTTTTTCTGTATTTTAATTAAAAATAAAACTGTATTTAATTATTAAGAATGATTTATAGAAGCAAAATAACATTCGTTCATGTTTTTGGTTCACTTTTATGTCTGTTTTGGAGAGTCCGTAACAATTTATTTTATATTTTTAACACAAGGTACAATACATTTCATTCTTAAATGCAGTTTAACTATCCTGCTATAAATAAAATTTAATACAGTAGATTTTCATGATTGAAGTACTCTTTTCGACTGTGAGTTTTAATCAAATCTGTCTCGTAAATAAGATTTTGACTACATTCTGTCACCCTAACTAATGTTTTAAACATGTTTTCGGGCATTAATCTCACAATTGTTGCTTTATTCTAAACTTAGAAGTAGGATTGATTCTGTATTTAGGTAGCGAAATTCTGGTATTTCAAAAAAGGCTGCCACTGTAGTCATGTTGTCCAACTGATAGCTCAATTACGGTTGGTATTGTATTCAAGTAATCAAACTTTTGGTATCTCAACCATAAGATTGCCTAAGATTCTCACTTTACTTCTAATTTACAACTACGATTGGTACTGTATTATATTTACCAAAAACATTTCTGGTACTTGTATTGCGGTTGGCACTGTATTCAGCTTATGAAACATATGGTATCTCAACTAAGAATGCCACTGTATTCTGGCATTAAAACAACGGCTGTCACTCTATTCTGGTATTACAACTACGTTTGATAGTGTATTCAGATTACCAAACTTCTGGTATATCAATCACTGAAGGTACAGTATTCATATTATAAAACTTTTGGTATCCTAATTAAGACTGTCACTCTATTCTGGCACTGCAACTACGGCTGTCACTCTATTCTGGCATCACAAGTATGTTTGTCACTCTATTGTGGGATTAAAACAGCGGATATCACTCAATTTTGGCAATTCACCTACTGTAATCACTCTATTCTGGCATTACATTTACGGCCTCTTTAATTAAGTAATACAATACCTGTTGTTGCATCATTATCGGGTTTCAATGTCAGTGTTATTCCACTTCGCCAATATCAATGATTCAATCACACTGTCTACGATTGTTACTTTACATTGGGATTGGAACCTCAGGGCCGCAAACAACTGTTGCTATTTGTAATTCTTCCCGGAACCCAGTCACAGAATGTTTGTGTCTAGTGTTATAACGTATGATTTTTTTTTTCCATTTGTGATGCGTCCAACCATTGGCTTACGGTTGAACCAGAACTCTATTTTGATGGCTATGTCACGTCTATGGAACGTTCAGCTCGCACCAATGGTTGCCTTACAGTCCTTTCGCTTGACTGATGGTGGTTTCATCCGACAAGCTTTGCAGGCCGGGGAGCAAACTAATCTGCGAGTCATCAAAATGAGACTCAGTTCATTTGGCACCTTCCGAGAGACTTATTGGTGCCGACCTGAAGGAGCTTGTTGCTAATTACAGGGAAGGCCTTTCGTTAATTCATGAAGTAGGGGTCCGAAGGGAGCCAATAAGAAGATAGAAGAGATCTGACCCCGACCAATAGGAAGCAAGCTCTAATTGTAGTCCTATCCCCCGCCAGTCGCCGGGCAGATCTTCATATATATTGGCACTTCTCGAATCCCATTCAGACCCCTTAGCTCATTTCTTTCCCGGTCCCTTGGGGCTTTCTTCCCTTCCGCTCCCTTCGCTTCCTTTAGCCGTCCCTTCCCATTCGGCTTATACAGTAGAAATTCTCAACTTTATATGAGCTATTATAAAAACGCTTCCTTCTGTATATTATACAGCGTATTTGCGTTATAATTTGTTACCTTCTTTGCACTCGTTTCACAAACAATTACGACATGGTTAAACGACTGGTTAAAACGCCTACCACCAAGTATCTGCAAGGCTGCATATCCTAAGCAGATTTCCCACCTGTTGGTATAACACACTTGTCATCTTATCTCACCACATATTCTCTATTTATATGTAAATAACCGATGAGTAGAGGGGGTTGGATGGGGGTTACTAAAGGCGGAATACAAGAAAGTACGAATAACTTCCTTAATACTTCAGTTACGAAATAGTGCATACAACAATTGTTGAGCATCACTAGTTTAACATGGTGGGGTCTTGAACATTTTAAGAATTTTCGAATCCCCTCCCCCTCTAAATCCCCAATATTCCATATCCGATTTCCTCCGATAACAATTATATCCTCACTAAAACGGTTAAGTGCCGAGTTTGGCCTAAATCAAATAAACATTATAGAGGAAAAAACGAAAAGTCTTAATTGGTGAAGTCATCCCACAACGTATTTTTATTTATCTCACAAAATAAAAGTTCAATGAAAACCATATTTCCTATTAAACGTCAGAATGAAGTGGTTCATGAAAAAACAGCTTATACTTAATATGACATGAATAGTAAAGGGGGGGGGGGGTTACTGATGGCCGAAAACTAAAATATGGAAGTATCTTGGTTAATATATATATATATATATATATATATATATATATACTATATGTCTGTTACCGCTCTAGCGGTCGCAATTTTTGTTTGATCGTTACCAAACTCGATATTGAGTCGTCTTATGTAAAAAAAAAGATCAAGTTCATTAACGGCTGAAATCGAACCAGTGGGAAGGGGGGTTTAGACGGGATGATTTTCGATAATTCGAAATATCTCCGTTACTATACGTCGAATCGAAAAATCAAAAACGTTGTATAGAATCAATCTTATTGAAAATTATATTTACTATAAATATTGTTATATACATTTATTCTGTATCTTGAATATTAACCGAGATATTTGCATTTTTATTAAATCTGGGCCACTAACGGACTAACCAAAAGCTAGTTCGGCCGTTTCCTTAACTGCTCGACTCTCGTGAAATTTCTCTATTGTAAAACTTTACGTGGGAAATCTGCTTAGTTTACGCAGCCCCTGCGTAACGGACTTTTTTACAGTCAGTGTGTACATAACTGGAGTCACTGATCACATTGCGATGGTATTTATAATGTCAAAATCTGTTGAAAATGTGTTCAGTTCAATTTAAAAGCTTAGATAATAGCAGCACAAGAAGCTTAGACTTTAGAATCACAAAAAGCTTAGATTGTAGAAGTACAACAAGCTTACATATATCGTTGAAATGTTGATACTCTATGATCCAAAAATGAATGTATCTAAAATGCTAATTACATCTCTGAAGGGTTTGAATGAAATGTCACCCCTATTTCTTGGTGTGGAAAAATAATTCTGATTTTACATGCCAAGGGAAGACTCTTTTTCTAAAAAAGAATGTGCAAATGAAAATATTCATAGATTCAAAAAAAAAAAAAAATATTATTAGAAATGGAAGAGGAGTTGATTGACGGAGATAGAGGGAGAGTCGTCAATCATCAGGCTGGGCATCCGTTGGAAAATATCGGGCTGCGTCAACGTTGGCAGCCCTGAATATTAGGTGCGAAGGGCCAATAAGGAGGGGGATCAGAGCACAAATATTTACCCCTGGCAGGAATCGAACCCACAACCCACTATCCCTGGAGGAGTCTTCAGTCTCCGGGGAACCGCCCTCTCTCTCTAAAGGAACCCTACCAAATTTCAATCCCGGGGCCGTCATTGTCTCTCGTGGAACAAGTCCTTCAGTTTCCGTCTTTCGAAAATTTAAAGCATTTCACCAGGTTTCCTTTTATATTAGCAGATTTCCCTTAGGGGAATCAGCTATTGAGGTTGTACTCATGACGCGATTTTCGAAATTTTTCTTCAAATGTCCATCGATCCTACCAAGGAGATGACGAAAATGAGGTCCGTTGAAGCTTTTATATATATATATATATATATATATATATATATATATATATATATATATATATATATTTGTCTGTTACCGCTTAAGCGGTCGCAATTTGTGTTTAATCGTTTCCAATCTTGATATTTGGTCGTTTTATGTAAAAAGAGAGATCAAGTTCGTTAATGGCTGAAATCGGACCAGTGGGAGGGGGTTAGAGAAAATTCGAAATATCTTCGTTAATGTATGTCGTATCGAACATTTGTATGGAGTCATTGTTATTGCAAATTAAATGCGCTATAAATATTGTTATATACATTTTTTCTCTATCTTGAATATTAACCGAGATATTTGCATTTGTATTAAATTTGGGTGGGTCGGCCGTTTTCGTAACTGTTTGGCTCTCTTGAAATTTCTCTATTGTAATACTTCACTTGAGAAATCCGCTTAGTTTACGCAGCCCCTGCGTGACGGACTTTTTTTTATTATTTTAATCCAATTTTCCGACTGAGCGACATATCAGTTTTTGTCAATATAGTACATATTTACGTAAATATGTTCATTTTTGAATATATTGTGTTATATGCACGTAAGTACATTATAAGTTTTCGGAAATGTGGATATGTTTTAAGTAGTGAAATACGAGGTCTCTGAACTGACTGAGGTCAAGGAGTAATTTCGTCAAAGTCGAGTTTCGCATCAATGAAACAACAATTACTGGCAAGCCTATAGATATGTAGTATATTTAGGAGAGGCATCATTTTTGTCATTTCCTATTTATGATAATTAAATATTTGAAGAGTTCTTTCAAAAATCACATATTGAGTACAATCACAACAGCTGATATTCCTTAAGGGAAATCTGCTAAAAAGCCATAGAATCCACCAGGCAACCATATAAGGGGCAATACCTAATGTTCATCAAAAATATAGGTATGGATTTAGCAAGAATACATTCGAATATGAATGAGAATTATAATTCAATAGATTTTGCATTATAAACACTCGAAAACTAAAAAGTTCAAATCCCTAACATCGGTTAAGTTTACGGAGTTTGTTTTTCTAAGTCATTATTTAATTCTTTTTGTAATTGTTACACAATTTTATTTTATGACAATAATCCATTAAATTGTAAATATTGTAAAACTAAATTTATTTAACATAATCATACATGCAAAATGCCATGTGGCAATGGAACATGTATTCAAATAAATAACTCCTCACAGAGGTGCTATGAGGAAGAAAAGGGGCAACGACTATTTGCCGAACATTTAAACCTGTTTGTTT